>VUQH01041750.1:10248-27015 GCA_015106775.1 Etroplus canarensis | reverse complement strand
TGGCAGAGCTGGTCACTCTTTATACCCAGCCCTAGAGCCAGCATTATGTGGTTCCCACACGTGTCGCAGCCTATTCCAACCCCCATCTTACACTTACACACACACACACACACACACACCCACCATGCATACATACGCACAATCTATAATGCTCACACTAAACACTGTGCCGTGTGTAAACAGAGTCCTGTTGACACTAAAATACAGCTTTGCAAATTATCCACCCTTAGTCAAGCTGTTTGCTAGGCAGTAAAATATTAGCTTTAGATTGGTGGCTGTCATGAGCTTAGAGGACAGACACTGTTAGGTGTATAAGTGTGTGTGAAAGAGATTCATGGTAATCCTAATTATATGAAGTAATGAGTGTACAAGCAAGTACATTTTTGTTTTTGCGTGTGTTTGTGTTTGGCGTGACCTGCTGGTGGTAGTTGTTGTTTAAATGGTTGCAGATTATGAACACATTTATTAAGAGTAGTACTGTCTAAGTCTCTGCAGAATTGGGCCATAATATAAAGCTAATTTTGCCTTTTTATTATAACTTTTTGCACATTTAAAAAATTTGTTTTCTTTTTATTAAGGAGGGATTCTTTGAGTGGAAGGTGCCTCGTGTTAACCGGGGTTAATGATTTGGTCAGACCCTTTGTCCTTTAGTCTTCTACACAGTCAACAGGTTGGTTGTCAGCATACCAAAACACGTGCCTTTTTAAAACAGTCTGTCCTAGTAGCAAGCCATAAGTCTGGCATTGAGCCAGTCAGTGGGGTATCTTGCCAGTTCTGCAGGATCCCTGTGGGATAAGTAAATCTAGACAAGGGTAGCCCCAGTAGAGAGAGTGGAGCATTGGCCTGGAGCGGGGGCAGGATGTTTAAAGTGCACAGGGAGGTGAGCCAACACCTCAGTGTAGCCCTGGGCAGCTGTCTGTCAACAGAGCAAATATGTAGTTACCACAGTCATAACCACTACAGCTACCACTGTGCGAGTGGCACTACTGTTGCAGCTGCCGCCTGCTCTAGGATGAGTTGATACTGGATGTTTTATTTTTTAAAATCACAGGATAACGTTTACTTTTTATCCTGTGGTGGACTGTGTTAGCCCTGTCCAGGGTGTACCCTGCCTTTCTCCCTGTGTCATTTGGGATAGGCTCCAGATCCCCCTGTGATCCCAAGCTGGACGAGTAGTTAAAAAGATGGGTAGATGGATGAAAATGTAGACTGTTTGCTGAAGCTCTTCAGTGTTCCTACACTATATCACAATCAGAATACTTTATTACTTTATTAATCCCTGGAGGGAAATTACTTAAGATTAAAAGTAAAAAAAAAAAGGGGGAAAAAAGAGCGGAGCGTCTGCAACAGGCTGCACGCGAGTTGGCGCATGCATGGTATATAAGAGCACTCTTGATTAAATTTAATTTAATATTTGTTAATTCCACAGTAGGTCAGTGATAACTGTGGCTCTCAAAACCTAAATAATTTTTTTGTCTCATTTATTTTCAATGCATTAAAGCCCCATTTTCAGGCCACATATTAAAAAGGTTTGTTGCAGTACTGCAGCCTTCTGACGCACAAGCCAGTGCTTGTGTATTTGAAACATGCACACCTGAGGTTTCAAGTGCATTACTTTACAGGAAATGGTTTTCTGATGTGTTTAGATGTGATGCTGAACCCAGTGCTGACTGAGAGAAGTATTTCAAGAAGTAACAACAGAACAGCGGATTTATTTTGTTTACATGGTATTTTGTGTTTATGGTTGGTCCAATACATGTAATAAAAATAGTAGGCCAGTAGAAATTTGCGCAGTGATCTTAATTTGGCTTTCCCCTCTCCTCCTCCTTTGTCTTTACTGTGTGGAACCAAATTATCTTTGGAGTAAATTCCATGAGGTTGAACATCCTTGACTCTTTGTGCATTCAACAAGAACAACAGCAACCTGTGATGTACAGTCATGTGAAAAAAGTTTTCATAGGACTATGCAGTTCTGTTACAAACTAAATATGCCCTTACTGCTTCCATAGGCGTTAAGTAGCCAGATGCTGCTAATCAAAACCACTTGATTAACTGATCATGAGTCAGTATGACCACCTCTATAAAAGCAGAGGTTTTGGCAGGTTGCTGTTCTGGAGCATTCAGGATGATGATTTGGACTTGTTTTGCAGCCACAGGACCTGGGCACTTTGCAGTCATTAATTTGACCGTGAACTCCTTCTGTATACCAAAGTATTCTTGAGTCAAATGTGAGGCCATTTGTCTAACAGCTAAAGATTGGTCGAAATCAGGTCATGCAACAGGAAGATGATCCCAAACAGCAAAATCTACAAGAGAATGCCTGGAAAAGAAAAGATTCAAGGTGCTGAGATGGCTCAGTCAAAGTCTAGACCTTAACCTGATTGAAATGGAATTTTGTAATAAAAAGTGGGCCAGAATTCTTTCAGAACAATGTGAAAGACTGAAAATCAAACAGAAAATGATTACTTTAAGTTATTGCTGCTAAAGATGGTTCTACAAGCTATTGAATAATAAGGGTGTACAGTACTTAGTTTTTCACGACTGTATAGAGTCCTGTGAAAACTTTCTATTTCACCACTGTAGATATGGTGGCAACTGGTTGCTTTGATTGCACAAAAATGACATTGAAAAACGTTGATTGGACCACTCCTAATAATTTAAGGAGGATTATCTGATGGAAAACTTCTCTTTTGTTATGTTGTTTACTTATCATGTCATGTTTGTTGTCTGTATGGTATTTGCATATTCTTCCTGTGCCTGTGTGGGTTCTCTCTGAGTACTCTGGCTTCCTCCCACAGTCCAAAGACAGACGTGTTGGGTTGCAATAGTTATTATACATTTTATTTGTTAATTCTAAATTGACCATAGGTGTGAATATGAGAATGACTGGTTGTCTTTCTCTCTGTGTTGGCCCTATGAAGGCCTGGTGACCTGTTCAGGGTGTACCAGCCCCCTGGAAAGATGAGTTGGATAAGCAGTTAGGAAACTGAATGTATAGATGGATGGATGTCTTGTAGTTAGTACTCATAAACATTTAGTCCTCACAATGTCAGTCTGCTTTTGGCCTATCTTAGTCTACTACTTAATAAAAGTTATGAAAAGTTATGTGTTGAATCCCAACACAAATGTATAATGATTTATCATGGTATTTACTTGGTCTCTTTGCTTTTGACTTGCATTTAAGAAGTTTTTTTTTTTAATTTAATGTTTTCTTGGCATACACTGAGATGGAAGAAAATATCCAAATCTAGATTTAATTTAGGCTTTATTTAATAAACAGTTAGCAGATGGACATCAAACACTTCCATTAGCTGCTTTTAAGAAAAAAACAAATCTTTTCATGATGAAGCTGCCAGAAGTTTTGAGTGTAGATTATGAGATTGTTCTGGCAAAGAGGAAAATGTCAACTGAAAAGTTGGCTTGTTACTAGTCGGTGGGTCGCATCTGTCCAAGCTGCCAGGTCCACCAAAGTCAGTTTAAATCCAAATTATAATTGATTCAAATTGCTGTCATGTGCTGATGGCACAATAGGGCAGTTTTTTTCAATATGTACTCTTGATTATTTCTGTTTCCAAACTGTGCTTTGAGGCCAGGTAAAGAAAACATAATTGAAAACTTGCTGATCTGTTTCTGGGACATAAAAGTTTCTATTTATGGGAATGTGTGTCTGTCTGTGAGTTCAAATAGCACATGTGTTTCTCATATGACCGATAGCACTGGCATATCAGACTATGATATGGTGCTGGAACAGGTTTATCAGTATAGAGCAGTACACACAGTACATATTACAACTGACACTAGTAGCATGACATTGCCCTCTTGTTAGCAGATCCTGCTTTTACATTAAAATGTAAGAATAATGCACATGTATATCTGTGTTTTTGAAGAAATGCTTTGGGGTGCATGGGATTGTTAACTATGATTGTTATACTACTGAAAACAGCTGCAGGGCTCAGGTTTAGTTATTTATTGAACCAAAAAAAATATGTATGGAGCACCAATGCTCTTATACAATGCACATCAATTTTGGATTGAATAATCACTTGCAGGACCCCTTCATTTTTCTGTAATATTATAACTACATTGCACTATATTGCTAGAAACTCTGAACAGTAGTTGATGCTGTTTTTTTTTGTTTTTTTTCCCCTCATTCTGTTCAGAGACGGGGGGCAATCTCCTATGACAGCTCCGACCAGACAGCGCTGTACATTCGCATGCTAGGTAAGTGTTACCCTGCTTATAGTGCGCGCACACGCGCGCACACACACTTTCCACACACACACTTTCCACACTTTGGAGGGTTTATCACCTCTGCGATCATGTCCATTTCTTAATACACAGTGGCTTAAAAAGCAGTGAGATTGGAAATGGATGGATCAGAGATGGCGTGAGAGATGTAACGATTATGGAAAGACATTTGGGAGGGAAGGGGCATTTAAGTGCATGTCCAGAATCCTCTCAATCTCTGGCCTTTTTCTTAATCTCGCAATCGCAATAGGTTTGGGGTGTGTGTGTGTGTGTGTGTCTGTCTGTCTGTAGTGTTCAGTGTCTTAAAAGTTTGATCAGATTTGTGATGAGCACAGGATTTTATTTTAACCCCTAAACAGGCTAAAGCTTCTTTGGCAGAGTTTTGTGTGTGTGTGTGTGTGTGTGTGTGTGTGTGTGTGTGTGTGTGATGCTGCATTCGCGTGTCTCCATTCGCCCTCAGTGACCCTAAAGAGGATAAGCAGCTTAGAAAATGGATATGAGGATGGAGGGTTCATAGCTCTGCCAGGCAAATGGAGTCAAATGCATCTGGGAAGCAGCCAGTTCAGCCATAGCTTCCTAATCGATAAGGTTACTAGGGATAATGGTGCGATTGAAGCCTGGTTATACCCTTGAGGTATGTGTACTAAACAAGGATGTGCTCTTGCGTGCAACTTTTGCCACCTCATATCATAGTTGCTGGCTGGGAGGTAGCGGCAAACAGGGAAAAGTAGGGTTGCTCAGTGTTATCCAGTCAATATTGTTCTTAGATATCAGATTGCTACTATGAAACATGGTGAGTAGGCAGAGCGCATTAAATAGTAGTGGCAGTTCAATGCTTATTCTGTTGCTTTGTTGAAGTACTTAACTTATGTTGTTTTTTTATGTTTTACATAATATTGCTATACTTCTTTACAGCGTGATCATGAGTTGACCGCTGCCACGTGTGTCTAGTCACAGTAAAAACATTTTATTGAGCCGACTGAAGGAGCTTTAGTTTTTTAATCATTTTACTTCCCTAAGTATGATGGCAGTCTCATATGTCACTGGCATAAAGCATCTGTGTGTAGATTTTATATTAAATTAAGTGTAAGGAGAGGCACGCTCATGCAGACTGGTGCTTGCCTGGGCTAAGGTTCAGTCTGCCGTGTTAATGCTGATGTGCTTTCAAATAGCAGGACTCAGCTCTCGACTCATCAGTTATAATGACATGACCCACATTCACCCCGGAGCACCAGCACTAACGCACCATAGGGGAAACATGGACCCTGTGACACTCAAAACTCACTAATCACACAAGTGCACACAGATACACACGTGCTGAGCCCTGGCACGTGTGTCTGCATCTGCAGATGTGACAGATGTGTATTCATATGGGTGCACACTCACTCACTAAGTGCATGAATTGTGGTGTTTTTTTTATTCATAATTCATGTTTTGCATGTGAAATGCCAATGATCTAGTTATACTCATTCGTAAACAGCTTTTCACAGTAATGTTTAGCACCATTATGCCTTGAATAGTAATTCTTAGTTTTTGGTATTTTGATAGGAGCTTGTGTAGTATTCAAACAGCTGTTTGCAAGTAAGTAACAAGGTGGTTGTGGGAACATGCCTGTGTGACTGCTTTTCTCTCCTGATGCACACATGACACAATCTTAAGTGCCGTGCTGTAAACACATCATTGTACCTTAATCAGTATACTGCAGTATAGAGTCTTGCTGTGTATATAGAGTGTTGCCTGGAACGACACACTAGCATTTGCTGCATCAGTATCACAGCACCATCCTGTCACCTCACTGTGCTCTCACTGCTGCTGACTGCAGTGTACAAGCAAGCAGGCCGGCCGCCGTCTGTTAAGATTGAGTCTGGAGCCTGTCACCGTTTCTCTGCCTGACTACTAAAACCAGTCATAGATCAGCTATAGACCCTTCTCAGTGGCTTGGAATACTAATAGTAGAGCAGATTGTCCTGACATGGCACTGCATGCTCAGCTGTTTGATTGACTTGTCTGTCTATTGAATTTCCTCTTCTGGGACATGGGAGTGTGTTTGTGTGTGACTGTGCCCGCACATGGATAGTTCACACCAGGCCCTGGTGGGATAGTATTTTCAAAATCACATCTTTTGCTTGTTTTAAATTGCTCAGAATACAGAAATGATGGGTTTTACCACAATAGAGTTTACTGTTCGGTTTGTAAGTTTTGGGACAGTAACACTTTTTTTTTGTAATTTTGCCTCTGTATACCACCACAGTGGGTTTTAGATCCAAAAATCAAGATTTGACTGACATTTTTATACACAGTCCCCCATTTTCAGGTGGCCAAAAATAATAGAACAATTGACTGACAAGCAATTTCATGGTGAGGTGAAGCCTGTTCTCTCATTATTCCATAATAAATGAAGCAGATAAAAAATCTGAAGTTGATTCCAAGTGCTGAACTTGCATTTAATACTTCACTGAAACAGTCAATATGTGGTCCAAACAAATGTCAGTGCAAGTGAAGGAGGCCATTATTGGGCTGAAAAATCAAAATAAACCTATTAGAGAGAGAGCAAAAACTTTTGGAGTGGCCAAAACAACAATTTAGAGCATTCTTAAAAAAGAAGGAATGCACTGGTCTGCTCAGCAACATCAAAAGTCCTGGAAGATCATGGAAGACAGCTAAAGTGGATGATCACAAAAGTTTTTACTTGGTTAAGAAAACCCCCTTCGTAACATCTAACCTAGTCAAGAACACTGTCCAGGAGGTAGGTGTATCATTGTCAAAATCTAGAATCAAGAGATGCTTTCATGATCGTAAATACAGAGGTGCAAACCACAGGCTGCACTCAAGAACAGGAAGGCCAGATTAGATTTTGCCAGAAAACATGTAAAAGAGCCTGCCTGTTTCTGGGAAAAATGGCTCTTTGGAAAGATGATACCAAGATAAACTTATACCAGAATGATGGGAAGAAAAAAGTATATAGATGGAAAGGAACCGATTATGATCTGAAGCATACCAGATCATATGTCGATCATGGTGGGGGGGAATGGCATGCGCATGTATGACTACCAATGGAACAGGGTCATTAGTGTTTACTGATGATGTGACTGCTGATAGAAGTAGCAGGATGAATTCTGAAGTGTATAGGGCTATATTCTCTGCTCAGACTCAGCCAGATGCTGTCTGATTCACAGTTTAAATGGATAGTAACCCAGGGCATAGTGTAGAAGCAACCCAGGAGTTTTCAAGGACAAAGAAATGGGATATTCTTCAATGGCTGAGACAGTCACCTGATCTCAACCCAGTACAGCATGCTTTACAGTTACTGAAGACAAAACTGAAGGCAGAGAGACATACAAACAAACAGCTGAAGGAGGCTACAGTAAAGTGCTGGGAGAGCATCTCAAGGGAAGAAACACATCATCTGGTGATGTCCATGGGTTCGAGACATCAGTCATTGACTACAAAGGATCATCATCTAAGTATTTAAAAAATCCTTAATTTAAAATTATGTTTATCTCATTACTTTTAAGCCATTGAAAATGAGGGATAGTATATAAAAACTGACTGCAATTCCTAAACCGATGATGGAATTCTTTTGTAAGACTCCATGAATTAAAGCTGAAAGTCTGTACTTTAATCACATTTTGACTGTTTGATTTAAAATCCCCTGTGATGGTATACAGAGGCAAAATTACCAAAAAACTTGTCATTGACCTCAAACTTATGGATGTAACTGTATGTCCTGATTCAGTTCCAGTGCCTTATATATGATGCCTTATATATTTCCTAATAGTTTTGAAAAGCTGAGACATAATGGAGGTGTTTTCTGTCAGCACTCTTAGATGGACAACTATTTATTATACCTAAGTATTGACTAGAAAAAATGCAATTTAAAGATCAGATTGATTATTTTGTTAGCATCCTAAGACTACAGCTGCCAGGAGCCATAGATGGCAAAGTTAGTGTTTGACATTAAAAGCCTTTAGCACAAGCTGTCAGAAAATTCAGATGGCAAAACGCACAGGTGCAAATAATGTTCTATAACAGGGGTCCCCAATGCCCGGTCCGCGGACCATTTGGAACCGGGCCGCAAGGAAAAAATGTTGTTTTTCTTTCTTCTTCCGGATCTTATTTTGAAAAATAACTGTTTCCGCCCTCGCCTCACTAACCGCACTTGACTCTGGAACGTCGTTTGACGTTATCAGCGACACAAGTTAACCCTTGAAAATAGAATTCACTGAAGAGCTTTTTCGGGAAGGAACGAGCAAACAGTGGGACAGCAGAAGGGTCACGAACCGCCAGCAAAAAGAAAACTGCATTTAAAAGAAAATACAAAGATTGTTACCGAAGTTACAGTTTCATTACAGCAGGTAATACACATGCTCCTCACCCGCTGTGACCGGCTGGCTAATGAAGCAATGAAACCTACAAAACTGCTTCCCCACATTGAGACAAAACACACGTACCTTCTCTATATAAAGTGTAGTTGTTGCATTCGGATTACAGACTATTGACTGACAAAGATTTTTGTTATTGGACCCCCCCCCCGCCGCGTCCACCCGGTCCGCGGAAAAATGTTCATACGTGCAACCAGTCCGTGGTACAAAAAAGGTTGGGGACCACTGGTCTATAGGGCAGAAATTGTTTCAGTAAAAAGAGCATTTGGTAAATTATACACTTTTGCTCTGTCTTTGGATATTGCCAGAAAACCAGAATAAGTTTCAGCTTTTTTACAAGTACTAATGAAGCAAATAAATTCTCTGTGATAGCAAGTGTTCTGTCTGACAGAGGTGCTTAAAGGTGTCAGAATTTCACTCTCTGCATTTCATTTGCGTATGTCTCATTGTAATGTCCATTGTAATGTGGTAAAACCCATCCTTGTGCCACTAAAGCAAAATACATTTAAGTGTATAGAACCGAAATTTTGCAAATACTAATTGGATACACACTCGGACTTCTTTTCACGCTGTATGAATCTTGAGGAAATAAGTGTTGATTTCTTCTAGGAGATGTGAGAGTGAGAAGTCAGGTTGGATTTGAACCGGAATGTAGAAGCTCCCACCCGTACCTGTGCATCGACTTCCGAACACTTCACAGTGAGTACAAATCACAGCCTGAGTACCTTGATTTGTTAACGTTTCTGATGACAAGAGTCATTATCGAACTGTAGTTCCATACAGATTGTTCCTCTCCTATATGAAAGATGCTTTGTGCCGTTTTATTATACAGTGTCTCACGATGATAAAGTTGAGGTGTATTTTAGTATAAACCTTGTTCAAAGCTCTGTATAAAACTTTTGTATTGTATAGGTTTTGGATAAAGTAACCACTTTCATTTTCAGTTAAAGCATTTTAGAAAATTTGCAAAGAAGTGTGAGTGTGTGTTGACATTTTGACCCAAGAGTAATCCGACCTCATGCTGACGTGTTTCCGGATTGCAGCTACAGTTTGCTCAGACACATAGCCTTTGTTGAGTGTGTATGTGAGAGAGGGAGACCACTGACAAAGCATGTCTGCTGTGTGATCCCAGACGAAAGGCTTATGAGTGGGCGGCTGTGTCAGCAGCAACTGTTTGTATATTGCTGTGTTGGTGTCAGATCCCCACCAAGCTTGTCCGAGCCAAATTATTCTCTAAGACTAACGAAGTTTTGAAATGAACATGCCATAAAATTGTTGTCTACAGTCATTCGAAAAAGAGAGTACATCTTCTTTCAAGTTGATGGTTTTATATATCGGGCGTAACAATAAAATTAGCCAGTACTTACCAGGTTCTTACATTTTTCTTAAATGAAACTTCAGAAAATGAAGCAAAAGGAGAAACAACATGCAAAAAACTAGGTACACTTCTTGATTTAATAGCTTTGACAACCACCTTTAGGTGCAAAAACTCAAAGTAATTACCTTCTGTATGACTTCATCAGCCTCTGAAATTGTGGAGGAATTTTAGCACCTTTTCTTTATAGTGTTGCTTAAGTTCATTGAGGTTTGCAGGCATTTGTTTATGCACAGCTCTCTTTAAGGTCCTGCCACAGCATTTCAATCAGGTTGAGGTCTGGACTTGACTGGACCATCCCAACATTTTGATTCTTTACTTTTTTGGCCATTATTTGGTAAAGTTGCTGCTGGGCTTGGGATCATTGTCCTGTTGCACGAACCAGTTTTGGCCAAGCTTTAGCTGGTGGACAGATGGCTTCACATTTGACTCAAGAATACTTCATGGTCAACTCAATGACTGCAAGGTGCCCAGGTTCTGTGGCTGCAAAACAAGCCCAAATTATCACTCCTCCACCACTGTGCTTAAGTTAGTATGAGTTGTTTGTGCTAATAGGCTGTGTTTGGTTTTCACCACAGGTGATGGTGTGCATTATGACCAAACAGCTCCATTTAGGTCTTGTCTGTCCAAAGTACATTGTTCTAGAAGTCTTGTGGTTTGTTCAGATGTAGCTTTGCAAACCTAAACTGTGCTACCATATTCTTTTTTTGGCGAGAGGAGGCTTTCCCTGGAAATCCCTTCCAAACAAGTGATACTTGTTCAGGCTTTTTCTAATTGTGTTGCCATGAACTTTTGCATTTAACATTCTAACTGAGGCCTGTAGAGTCTGTGGTGTAGCTCGTTTTTGAATTTCTTTGAACATTGCAGTCTAACCGTGGGGTGAATTTGCTGGGATGTCCACTCCATGGAAGTTTACTCAATAATATTTGATTGTGGCAGAATGACACACTGCAGATTGTTATAACCCTTGCTGGATTGATGAGCAGCAACATTCACTTATCAAAGATACTAATTGCTGATATCTTTCCTCCTTACCACTGTGTTAAAACACACCTGCTCCACATCAACAAACTGCAAAAGCGTCTGCCCTGTGTTTTTGTTCATCTGACTTTGTAATTATGTAATTTTAAGACTTACTAAAATCCTGGTTAATTTTTTTTTATTATGTCCTGATGCATACAACCTTAGAATTGAAAGACGGTGTACATTTATTTTTTTCACAAGACTGTATTTCTTGTGCTGGATACTTTGTAAAATATCCTGTGTTTGTGTGTGCAGCACGGCTGAGTTGTGGCTCCACATCGGCCAGCTCTGGTCCTGAAAAGCGGGTCCACAGACTGCTCAGCTTCCAGAGATATCTACATTCGTCCCGTCTGCTACGGGGAGTTCCCCAACAGATCCCTCTCCACATCCTTGACGAAGATTACACTGGACAGGCTAGGGTAGGACACCTAGTTTTAATTAAGTGATACCACAATGAAAAGTGCACATTTTCATTTTTTCTCCCAAAACTTCACATATAAAACTCTGGTATTCTTTTTTTTTTTTTCTCTCTTATAGTGCATGCTGGAAAAAGTTGGGAACTGGAATTTTGACATTTTCCTCTTTGACAGGTTGACAAACGGTAGGTACAATATAGTCTTTAGTCCTGTTCGCAAGTTATTTTAAATGCTGAGATACCTGAACTTGCACCAATCAGCCACAACATTAAAACCACATGTCTAATCAGGGCACGGACCCAAGACCTTTAAAGTGGGAATTATGCTCTTTTGTGGATATAGACTGCCGGGACGAGTAGTCATTCCTGTTAGAATTCTTTGAGGTCCATCCATTGGTGGGTGCATGTGTAGTTGGTGCATTGTAGTGGTCATATTACATCCACATGGAGCCTCCTGCTCACAGTCTGATAACAAAATTTATTCTTCTTGGACCTAAGCAGTTCCTAGAAGACTTGCAGTTGTGGAAACTGCAACATGCCTGTAAAAGTGTTGCTTGGTGTTTGACACCAGGAAGTTGGAAGTGGATTCTTTAGGTTCTGTGAATTGGATGGTAGAGAGGGTGTGGGTCAGGCCTGTTCAGATGTATCCTGTGAATGTTTAATTGGATTAGGGTCACTATAGGACAGGTCAGCAAAGTGGGCTCAAACCTGGTTTCGCAAGGCTTTCCTGCGCAGTTTTTTGCAATGTGGAGTGTGTGCTTGGTCCAACTCTAAAACAGTGTTTCATAGGTGTTTTATCAAAATAACTGCCACATACCAGGACCAAAGGCATTAAAAGAAAATGATCAGTATTATTCACTTCACCAGTTGCTGGTTCTAATGTTGAGTGTTACATGCTCACTGATGAATCCTGCACCACCTGTTCTTGAGATTCTCATGCTGCCTATTTAATAAGTGACACAGTTTTAGGATTAACTCTAACAACATTACTACATTTTAATTCATTTATAAAATGTTATCTTATGCCTAATGAAGCAAGCAATATCTGGAATTGTTGGAACATTTGGTGCAGTATTTTTAGATTTGTATCAAACGGGAGTTAAGATCCCATTTGATACAAATCTAGGATCTAGTGTAAATGTTAATAACACACATCATAGTCATTATATTAGTTTAGCATCATAGGAATGGAAATGGAAGCAGACAATACTCCTGCATACTCTGTTGTGTAGTGGCTGAAATTTTAAGTGAATTGGCCCCCCTTCTTTATGCTGTTTTCACATATGTGCTGCAGCCGTGAATTTTTGTAGACATCATAGGGACACTACTTGTCTGGGGTGTGCCCCCCCTTCTCGTCTCTCAACAACTGGGATAGGCTCCAGCACCCTCACAACCCTGAACTGGATAAGCAGTTAAGAAAAGGGATGGATGGATCACCCAGCAGAAGTGTATGGGAGCATGTCGGCTTGGGCAGGTCTTTTTAATCTGATGGCTGCCTATTACATTGTCCGTGTGATGTCTGATTGCGTCAGTGTGCGAATAGTGCAGCTAATAGTCTGGTGTATTTACTGCTAGAGAGTAGGCGTTATGTGTGTTGCCTCCTCCACACTGTGTCCAGTAAGCTCCCTCCCTCAAACCACCAAGAGTATTTCCTGTAGCGAGAGCGTGTCTAAAGTGGACTGTTTCCTGCTGTGTACTACATGTACGAGAGGACAGCTTGTAAAAATATTCCAACCTGAACCTCTCAAGTTAATGTGTGAAAACGGCTTTAAAGAATGTACTTTGCATTTTCATGGTGCTACATTTTGGGCTGCCTATCTGTGTGAAAGCCACAACTCAGCCGGATTGCTGCAAAAGCATTCAGCAACTCAAAAGTAAACAAAAAGTAATCAGCTTCTTTCTGCGTTTTCTCTATTTTGAACCACTAATTAACACTCACAGGGAGAATGTTAAAAGAAATGCTTATTGTGCATATAATTGCACATCCTGCACTGTATAATTGAGGTAACCTCTCTCCAATCATCAAAACAGCCTCAAGACATGTTCTTGACATGTCTCTGACTTGAACTAACTTAAACTTCAGAAGCAGGAGTCAAAGATCTCAGTGCAAAGAGGTCACAAGTATTTAAAATTCAGCAGAGGAGGCAGAATTGGAGAAAGTGGATGGATGCATCAATAGAATAGATTAAAACTGGAAATAACTCCTGGTGTGGACTGATTATAACTGATGTTATTTTAGAGGTAACTTTGTCTGACAGTTCAGTTATACATTTTTACAAGTTAAATGAAGGGATGAATACAGTTTACTCATTCTGATTTGACTTATCAGGTAACAGCCTGATCACCCTGACTTTCCACCTGCTGAACCAGTATGGCCTGGTGGAGCTCTTCCAGCTGGACATGGTCAAACTCTGGAGGTTTTTGGTCATGGTTCAGGAGGACTACCACAGCGACAACCCGTACCATAACGCTGTCCATGCCGCAGATGTCACACAGGCCATGTACTGCTATCTGCAAGAACCCATGGTGAGACGAGACATTTGCGTTCTTTTGGATTTAAGTAACAAACTTTTACTCACAACAAGGGCTGCTCGAATTTTCTAAATTCAAATGAATGGTTGTTTCTTATTTTGGTCTAGCCAAGGTTTCTTGCTCATAATACATTCTTTCCTAATTAACTTCTTTCAGTCTAATGAGTGAATGCTGACATTAAGATACAGGTCTGATAATGCAGACTAAACAGAATAAAAGCTCTTACAGACAGGTTTTTTTAAATGAAAGGATGTTATTTGCAAAACTCAATTGCTTTAGAAATGGCGTTGTTGTATTTTAAAGACAAATCCTTATTATCTTTCTGACGTTGTCTTGTGCAGCTTGCCAAGTCTCTGACCTCCTATGACATCCTACTGGGACTTCTAGCAGCTGCCACACATGACCTGGACCATCCTGGGGTCAACCAGCCTTTCCTCATCAAGACTGACCACTATCTAGCCACACTCTATAGAGTAAGACAGCAAAGCAGTCACTCCTTAGCCCACCTAACTTATTATTGGATGTCACATGATGTATTAAATGTATCCGCACAATTTATTCTTTGTACACACAGAATACCTCAGTTCTGGAAAATCACCACTGGAAGTCGGCAGTGGGTCTGCTTAGAGAGACCGGGCTATTCTCCCATTTGCCTGCTGAGGACAGGTTAGTCTGACACTGAAAGGTTTAGAACAAAAAACTCAAACTGTGCTACTCACAAGGTTCTACAGAAACGGAGTTATTTCAGAAGACTTATCTGATGAATTTTATAAAGTAACTGCCAAAATATGCCACAGTCTTTGCTTTAAAATTTACTTTCTTAAATCATTGTGCTTTGTTACACCTCAGCCTGAAAATGGAGAGGGAATTGGGCTCCTTAATCCTGGCAACAGACATCAGCAGACAGAATGACTACCTGTCCAGGTTTCGCTTGTACCTGGACCAGGATAACCTGTGCTTAGGCAACGCCAGTCACCGTCACTTCATCCTACAGGTCGGGTTTATTCTTTTCCATTAAAAAACAAAATGCGTGACTCTGTTTTCTCAGCAAATTAGTGGGTTCATATTTTGTTTTTCCTTCCATCTCATACAGATGGCTCTGAAGTGTGCAGATATCTGTAATCCCTGCAGACCATGGGAGCTGAGCAAACAGTGGAGTGAGAAAGTGACAGAGGAGTTCTTCCAACAAGGTTATTTGTCTATATTGTGACTTATTTGTTTTGCTCTTCTCACAATTGCAGTTCCTTTTTCCTTTCTTCTTGTTTATCTACTTATGTGTGTTACATGTGTTAACTCATGCAGGAGACATTGAGAAGAAGCACAAACTTGAAGTCAGCCCACTTTATGACAGAGATACGAACACGGTCGGCAACATTCAAATAGGCAAGCATTCTAGCTATGTTGGCTCTCTGTTTTTATTCACCTCACCTTATTAATGGCTTGTATGCAATGCAGTACTTGGCCTAATCTGTATTTCCCTGCCTTTCTCCTCCCTCAGGCTTTATGACATATGTGGCTGAGCCACTGTTTACAGAGTGGGCCCGTTTCTGCGACACACGTCTGTCCCAGACCATGCTGGGCCACATGGGGCTAAACAAGGCCAGCTGGGGTGGCCTGCAACAAGAACAAACCCCTGTCTCTGAGGAGGCAGAGCCTAGCACAACCGGCACAGGCACAGAAGACCCCTTCACCGTGCCAAGTGATGGCAACACAGCTACAACTGCAGGAGGAACCAGCTCCAAAGAAATACCTCAGGGAAGCAGAGAATCCTGACACTCCTTGTGTGCCATTTCACCTCAACCTCCTGACCCCTTGGGCGTCGGGGCCTCACAATACACTGAGAACCGGGTGGGGCGCCCAGTCGTCTGCAGCCCCCCACCCGATCCAAACACCTTGTTTATGTTTTGTTGCTTTTGCCTCCCATCTTGAAAAACCACTGATTTTATTTAATTTATTTAATTTTAATTCCTCTTTTTTGGCATAGAGCAATACATAGATACCTCATTTGGCTACTGCTGTATTTTCTTTTTATTTGCTTTATTTATTTGTCCACTGTAGTTTTTGGCATTACTGACTGAATACCACTTTTTTTGTTGGTGAACTTTAAGGGGAAAACAGTATAAGAACTGAAGAAGACATTTTTTCTGGTATTTTTAAGTGCCATTTGAAGAATGATCAGAACTGAATCGACTGAGACATCTGGAGTATTCAGACCTTCCTAAGACTTTGGAGTAATGCCGTGTTGCATTTGTATTGAAGATTCTTCCTCATGTAAAAACAAAAACAAAAAAAAAAATGTGACAAGCCCAGTCCTTTTGCTGCCTCTACGAAGACTGTTTACGCATCTTTGTTTGTTGTATCTTTCCCTCGAACTGAAACGAATCACTTTGGCTCCACATATGCCTTCGAAGCACAGTTGTGAAGAACCACTCATTTGAATTGTCATTCTTTTGTCAAAGCCATGAGCAGAACCTTATTCAAACACACCATAAATGACTCCACCTGTGACGCCATGTGTTCCTGCCCTCCCAAATGATGCTGTTGGATGAGCAGCTTTGTTTCCATGATTGCTCCAAAACATCTTGTGAAGGTATTATAGAAAGTAGTCTTTTCTGAAGATGTTTCTATATCATCCAGTCCTGGTTAAAGTTGGGGGACCTTCCCTGTCAGACTAAAGACTGGTTAGTCACTGCACATGCATCTCACCTGGAACTCCACTCCACGCAACTTGACTCGCTCAGGGTTTTGCCAGTCTCTTTTTTTTTTTTTTTTTTTTTGGGGGGGGGGGGGGG
>VUQH01041749.1:0-17585 GCA_015106775.1 Etroplus canarensis | reverse complement strand
TTCCACACCCCCCCCCAAAAAAAAAAAAGTAAAAAAAAAAAAAAAAAAAAGCATAAAACCTACTACTTTTCCCAGTGCTTGCAACCTAATACTATGTCTGCTTGGGAATTAAACCTTTCTAACATACATAAAAATCACACACAGATTCAACAACACATCTGTGAGGGCTGCATTGGGTTAATCACAGGCTGTCTGTGTAGATGATGCTCCATTGTTTAGTTCCACACAATTACATTCACAATAACCCAGAGCCCCTTAGGTCTCTTGCAGCCAAAAGCTATGTTCCATTACACAGCATTCAAGCCTTGTTCCAAAACACCCATAATTGGCTGAAATGTAATCAACTTACTGAGAGTGTTAAAGTTTGTTTTAAATTAACTGCTAAAACAGCAAGTGATGAAAACTTTAAGTAGCTTTGACTCCCCAGTCCCACAGCTATGTGTACCTGGAGCATCACCAGCTGCTGAGACACCTCATGAAGGGAAGGAGAGAAATAAGATGTCTGGAAGTGGATTGCACTAGTAAGCCCTACCAGACCTTTCTGTCTTCTCATCTTACTGCAAGAGAGGGGACCTTGGACTTTCACGCTCTGACAAACACAATTAATTGGGGCAAAATGTGGTGCCCTTGGGGCTCCAATGACTCCTGGCTCATTTAATCTGTTCTGCCTTGAACCTGTATCCCCCTCCGGCATGGTTTTAGGCAACGACTGGCTTGGGGCTGTGGCTGCCGATGCCCTTCTAAGCAAAGCCATTTGCAGACTAAGACGACACATAAACTAAAGCATTATTTATCATTCCCATGGGGCTTTTTAAGGAAAGAGTTTTAGTGTCTTAGCAGAAAAATGAGCATGACGAGAAAAAACAGAGATTAGATCAAGAGAAAGAAATTTGGGACACCCTGGCATAAACAGAATAAATCCCCGTGATACACTAATCAAGACAAAAAGATAACTGGGAGGTGTGAAAGGACAAAGAGTAGAGAACAAATTTACTCTAAAAAAGGACTGCATTATGTGCAAAAAGAAAAGACAACGTTAAATGACATAGTAAGACTGAATGTAAGCAAGACTAAAAAATACAATGCAGCAGGGAAGAGAGCAGTTACGCAGTGTGAAGGCAGTAAAAGACAGAGCTAAGCTACAGAGCTAAATTCAGCATGCAGGGTGAGTTCCAGTGAGCCAGAGCGAGTGAGTGTTTAAACAAGTGTTGTGACTCCTACACGGCCCACGCTGCATATCGAACCACATCAGTATACCACAGAACAGGTCTAGTGGGTCATCAGCAGTAACAACAGCAGCAGCTGAGAATAGCCTTGTAAGGCTTTGCTGACTGTCAGCCCGCTGCTTGGACTCCAAAGCAGCAGGCACTGGTTCGCTGCAGCGCAGCAGAGTAGTGTTTCATGTGGAGCTCAAGGGGATGATGGGAGGTGTATGTAGGGCTTATGTAGGCTTGCAGCAGTGAACACAAAGACACAAAGCATGAAATTAAGAAGGCGGAACCACAATAACATCAAAAGAAAGATATGCGGGATGGCTGCAGCAGAAAAATGCAAACACAGTGAACAATGAATGCACATCATTATTACAATAGCGTTTGTCTCTGTGTATAAAAACTGCTACACAGAGACATCTTCATTACCAGTAAGTGCTAGAACAGTTTTCATTTAAGGGGATACGAATAGAAGGAAGGGACTAAAGCATGCTATTGTCCTTAGATGAGCAAAGCCTCTAAAAATACAAGTGCATTCTTTTATTATTCTCCTTGAGCACAGTGGTGTGTGTGTGTGTGTGTGTGTGTGTGTGTGTGTGTGTGTAGGAGCTTGAGCTTGTGTCTTAATAAGGATGACATCACCCAATAGTACTACAGTTACACTAAGAAATCACATGGGTACATTTTGCACATCACACATGAGCAAACACACACAAATAATTTGACAAATGATCATTATTTGATTAAGATTACTGTGATAACATTCTCTCATTTCAGTGGGAAAAAAACAATTTTCTTTTATGTAGCAACAATGAAATAATTACGCGCAATCATAATACAGCATAAAAATATCTGCACATATTGTAATTTCCAATTCATTATGTAAATCAAATCAGATTAGACCAACTGTATTGCCATAAATAGCAGCAAATAGCTTATCCACTTTTTCCATTTCATCTCAAATTCTGCTTTAAGTTGCCATCATTTTTTGTGGTTGTTTAATTAAATCAATATATATTTAGTGAAGAAAACTGAAAATATCATAATTTGTTACCAGCATAATTAAGGAGCTTTTATTCAAGTCACACCCCTTTTAGACCAATTTGCCTCTTAATTATTATATACAGTATTATATACAGAGAGTTGGTAACTTAGCAGAAGTAGCAGTAAGAGACAAAAAGAAAAATCTGAAAGGGCAAGACAGAAATGGAATTCAAGAAAAAAAAAGAAAGAAATGGCTTTAAAGGGAGACTCAGATTCATCTTATCCCACTGAGAACAAGGGCTCAGGATTGTGCCTTACCACCAAATAGGAGTGATCTGGTGCTGATGTCTCACAGCTCCTAAAGGCTAAGGCTCACAAAGCCTGTCGTTTCTGTGGCCTCCTCTTTGACTTGTCCCCTGCATTATATCTGAGGTTTCATCCTTTATACGTAAACCATAAGGAGGAATCACAGGAAATATCCATAATTTTTGTTTTAATAATGTGTAACATTTTATGACGTTTGTGTGTGTTTGTGTGTATCCACACTACTGCAGCATTTAAGGACCCCTAAAATGGAGCTTCTTGAAAACTCGCTGACCCAGTTTATTTTTAAACTGTGAGCTTGTGTTTCATTCAGGATGGGTAGAAACTGTCTGAGTGCTATCAGTTGCATTAATTAAGCCAAAATATTAAAGCCAGTCTCACATGCTGTTTGTGATTTCATCCTTATGTGAGTACACCTTTTCCATTAACACAGCTCTAAGGTCGCTGCATTTACTTCGCAATAATTCCCAGTGTTACGCTAAGTGATAGTTTCACCTAATTGTAAGTCCAAGCAAAGAAATCTCTGGTATTTATGCTCTTGCTGTTCTTTTTGTAAAAGTATTTTCTACAAGCAACCAACCCTCTGCTGAAGGTTTACAATGACCCACACATGCCCAGTGTACATAAATAGACATGTGACATACATTTCTTAAACTCGGTTGGTGATCATTTTCATATTAAAATACAATGTTATTATGGCTGTAGCCTACAAAAGCAGCCTTTCAAGAAGTTTTAGCTCTAATGGCAGAAAGCTGTGTTTAACTGCTTGACTATATAAGTGTTTAAATGTGTACAAGTTAAGCTCCTTGAAGACTAGCACAACAATCTGGAACTCTCTGCCAGCTGTACATATTTATTCGAAAAGGATTTGGAGTTTTTTTTTCCTTTAAGTTTCTCTTCCAATCTGCACCTTATAAAGCTGGTGACATTTAGCATGATATATAGTTCTAAAAAGAAAAGCAGTTGGATTGCCAGAAAAGTCACACAAAACACGAGAACATCCTTAATATAATGTAGGAGGAAAACCAAGCATAATAGAAAAAAATCAATCTTCAGAACTCATCCAGAAAAGAGACATTTGCAATGCCTGAGTTTAGATGACTAGGTTTTAGTCTGATGCTGCAATTAGAGAATTCTCTGTGCCAATGATGAGCTAGCAAAGACAGCTCAGGGGCTCTTGCAGTAAACAATCTCCTGCCTCATAAATAAACTTGCTGTGTTGCCTGTTACTGTGTGCCAGATGCCCAATATAACACAAGCAGTTCTATCTTTAAGCAGTCCAGTCACGTATGAACAGTCAAGACAGAATTCTTCTGTAAAATTGCAATAAATATTTTTGACTTTTTGTGAACACCAAAAAGCCATTTGTTACCCTCAAAGATGAACCCTGATAAGCTAGAGATTCCATGTCTGTAACCCACTACAGATAGGAAAAGCCATGCCAGAGAACAGTACTCTGAGATGTCAGTGGAATGCTCCAGGCCCTGCAGGCAGTGAGATAACAGGTGAACTTCAGGGATTCTACCTATGGGGACCTTTTCTTGTGTTAGAAATGAAAACACCTGTGGAGATGGCTCTGTTCCCAGGAGGTCTGCTGCTTGAAACTACATTGTGTTGCACTTCAACCTGGGGCGATTGCCACACACACTTAATGCAGCTTGCAACAATCATAACATTACTGCAGATGTCTCGTGTAATCATTGATGTCTCTGATTTCTCAAGACTTCATTGTCACCTTAACAACTGTGTTACTTATTGCACACATTTTTGTGTATATATAGCTTAGGTTCTCTTTTGTTTTTAAATTTTTAATTTTACTATGTTTATATCGTATTAGCCTAATGGCAAGTCAATGCAAGGAAATTTCATTCTAATGTGTGCTAACTGGTGTATGTTCCAAATGACAGTCAAGTAACTATTCTGTTCTGTGCTCTGTCACAACCCAACTTCTATACAACACCTTATATTCACAGAGCAAAGTCATGCTTTATATTCATGCATGATATCCCAAATGAGCCATGACTGAAAGGCTTTGGATGACTATGAGTGGCCTTTGAAGTAAGAACAAAGAGAATTCCTGCTCTTCTTGTTACTGATGCCTTGCTTTCTTTCTGTCTCCCTCTCTTTCTTTCTTGCCTTATACTTCTCAGTCACTTTTTTCCCTCCCTTAAATAGAACACCTGTAATCACCTATGCCCTTTAAACTCACCTTCCCTGTGAAAAACCTCTGGTGCTGATTTACAGCTCTTTTCTTAGCTCTTGGCTGGCAGGGGTAGAAACCATAATGTCTAAGTAATCTTAATTTGTCCTTTCTCTTAGACTGTTTCTAATGAGAGTTATTCTCTCATTAGAGAGACTGTGAGGGAGAGATGATTCCGGTCAAGCATACCATCTGTATTACAAATTAGATTGTACCTGAAAGCATAGACACATGGTTGGATGCTAACCATGCACAGTAATAGGAACAGGTGAAGAGGGAGGCCATGACAGTCTTGCAGACACATGATGCTCACACCAGGAGAGTTGCAAACACAATGACCTCTTTCAGGTACTGTGGAGCCGCACCTCGGTGCTGTGAGCTATTTTTAGCCTGTAAGTCCTCAGTTACCAACAATGTCTACATATTTCACATGTACCCCTACAAATGTGTGCCCCTAGTGGGACATGTGGGTTTATCTAGTCATGTATAAGGACACACTTTACACGCTTACTATAAATGCATCATACAGCACAGAGGCAACAAGTGTATTGAATTATGCTCTTTAGGAATACACATGGTATGTGCAAGCACAGATATTTCTCATAGTTCTTTGGAATCTGTCTGCAGGGGGTTGCTCCCACACTTAGAAGCTAATAGAGCTGCATGTATTATTTCTTATTATTTTCATTGACCAGTGGTCCAGTAATGACTTTCATTAAATAATCTGGACTGTAAAGTCAGAAAAAGTAAATTCATTAAAAAAGGCAACTATTCCCTGCTGAAGAACTAAAACCAATAAATTATTGCCATTTCTGTTGTTAAAATACTTAAGATATGAATTTGTAATCACAGCGACTGCTCGCTCGTTATCTACCAAACCAGAAATCACACAATTGAAAATTCAGTTCTTGAGGCAAGTGCCAGCGAGACCTGACGTTAATGCTGAGAAATGAGACCTGGCTCACAGTCTGGCTTCCAATTCATTTCACCAGGACTGAAGACAGCAAAATTTCTTCTAGTCAAATTCTTACAGATTCAGTTACCTCACTTTGTTTAATGGGGAAGTTTCATGTTAAAACACAAAAGAGCCTTCCCCAAACTGAAAGCACAAGATCGTCTAAAGTATCATCACTACTAAAGCATTTATGTACTCTGAACTCAGAGGTTTAATCTAGCAACCAGACTGTTTAAGAGTATAGGCTACATTTGGTAAAAATGACTGGATAATGCATTCATGTGGCATACTGCACTAACCTATACTGTAACATATAGTTGAGTCCATTAGTTTTGTTTTTTGTGGGGTTTTTTGCAATTACACAATTTCTAGTGACATTGTGGATTTAAAATGTGTACACCTTCGGCTGCTCCCTTGTATTTTTCACCAAGAGGTCGCCACAGTGGATTAATCCGCATTGGTAATTTGGTAGAGGTTTTACGCCGGATGCCCTTCCTGACAACCCTCTATGATGAGAGCGGCTTATAATAATTTTTCTTTTTTTAAATCAGGTGCACTGGTGTCCAAACTTTCAGATTTATTTCAAGGGATTTAACAAAAGTACTGCAGTAATTGTTTAGGAATTGCAACACTTTATACACTGTCCCCCATTTCAAGATGTTCAAAATAATTGGACAGTTACTTTCTGTTAATAGTTCTTCTGTATTAATAAATATGTGATCTGCAGTGAGTTAAAGATATACCAAGCTGTCTGTCAGGTTCCTTAGTCAGAAGTTCTAAGTTGAAGCCTATATTGCAGTCAAAATGTTTAATAATGCCCTCCATCTCTCTTCTTGAGACCACTACAACCATGCCTTTATTTTCCACTCATCCTGCCCATTGCGGGACAAGAGCCTGCGGCCACACACTGCTCACTCTGCTCAGTGTCCTGCATTGTTGTCCAGCTCTCTTTGTCTTTGTGTTTCTAAACAACAGTCAGTTTTCCTCTCTCCTTTTGCAACATTCTCTGTATATGTTTTCATGCTGCATTAGGTAATGATGGGAGGGATCAGTGCAATGTGACCTTGGTTTGTTAAGGAGTGCAGGTACAGGTATATATGCTTGCACTGCAATGGTTTGAGAAATGCATGTGAATCAGCACATGCTGTCACATCTTCAGTCTTTTTTTTTGGCAAGGGTCCCTCTTGTGATAGTGGTGTATTTTTGCAGAAACTTCCTTACCCATGTTCAAAGAAACTGAGGTTTTAGAGTTGCTCTAGCCACAAATGTTGTATATAACATTTTGTATATCATTTTGTGTACCTGCTGATATTCATAATGTAGTTAGAGTAGGTACACTTTTTTATTTCTAGATTTCCACCACAATAAAACACGATCCAAGAATCTGAGTTTTTATTTACTATTTAGTTTAATATAAATGTATAAATGTAAGTAACTTCAGGTGCTGCCTTGTATTCCCCTAAAGGGGTCACCACAGCAGATGAATTTGCATAGGTAATCTGCCACAGATTTTATGCCGGACTTTTTATACACATTTGTGTAATGGGCTTGTGTTTCCACCTGGGCCCAAACCAGGGATATCTCACACGCATGGCGAATGTGTGAACCACTACAGTACAGAGGCATATAAACGTACACTTTGCTAATTGACACGAAACGCAAAATAAATCGAATCAAATAGGAAGGTGACTACAGCAGTTTACAGGTATTTGGTCATAAAAACAGCTATTTTACACTAATGAAAAGTTAGTGAGTGCATGAAACTGTCTACCAACATGCCGATCCACTCAATGATTAGCAGACGGGTGATAAATTAAAGGACAAACCACCCTAAACCCCTAAACTGTTTTAATAAGGTGTTGCTGGGCCACTATGTGTCACCAGAGCGGCCTCAGTGTGCTTTGGCATGGATTGTTCAAGGTACCTTTCCTCTAAAAAATATTCCCTCATTTGGTCTTTTGAAAGTCACTAACATGTTGATTCAAACTTTAGGCAGTCATTTGGGTTGTAAGTTAGTGACAATGATTCACATTTTCAAACAGTGATCCCCTGAGCCCAATGGCTTGGTGAGCTTTTATCTTGAAAGAGATCACTCCCGTTAGGATAAAAATGTTTCACCATGGAACAAAGGTGATCACTCCCAATAACTGTGTGTTGATTTACAGGAATTCCCTCCCCCTCTGGAGATGAGTGGACTCCAAAAGACTCCAAAGTATAACAGAGACAACAGATCCCATTATTGCAGAGGTCACGCATTAGGTTTTCTTTTGAATTTGCCCCCTCTCAGTATGTCTCAACATTTCATCTGAAATTACAAATAATGACACTATTCTTGAGATGGGGATGCCCTGACCTTTTCCCTAAGTAATTTAAATTAAATCTATATTGTGTTATAATTCAATCTACACCGAAATAAGGGATACACTGAAAGCTGGACCATTGATAATAGTATAGCTGCAACACAAACTTTAGGATAGTATGCACTTTGGAATAAAGCCTTTAGGAATAAACATTTTTTGTTCTTCTGGGACCCACATTTCTTTCATTTGGGATCTAATTTTCTTCCTTTCTTCTTGATATAAAGCAGAAAATAAAGTACAACTGTGCTTAGCTATGTGAGATAAAAAATAATGAGATAAAAAAATGACAATCCCAATTAAGACCTACTATTTACAGTGGAAAGTGTTTGGAGTATGTGAAAATTTTCCATACTCTTAAAAAGGTAGCTGAAGCAATTAGCTTGTTATAAACTCAGGCTGTAATCTATACAACACTCTCTCTGAGCATAAATATGTACTGCAACTTGTATTGATGCCATCATTGCTCTATCACTATGGGGCTAGACATCTTAGGGTTAATAATAGTTAGGAATGAGAAACTTTGGAGTTCAGTAATAGAACATCTGTTCAGTATGTTCAGTGGTTTTAAAGCACTTTATAGATACTGTTAGAACAGATTTCATTATTAATATCTACACCATGATAAAACCAGCCCTTGTGTTTCACAATGAAAAATGCAGACATACATTATGCAACAGAGGAAGAAAATAAAAGTAAATGAATGGCAATATTCACACCAGTCTTTGGAAATACTGCATCTGTATATGGAAATGCCAGTAAAGCCATTTTAATAGATTTCAGCAGCAAAGAATAAAAAGTCAAAGAGTGTGTGTGAAAGTGAGATAGCGGGAAATAAGTTTCCACACACATGAATAAGTCAGCATACAGATAAACACATACATAAAATTCCTTTCAGAACCCAATTAGGCTCTGTATGTCGGTTTGATTCATGGCACTGCATGCATGCAAAACTAACACAAACAAAAGAGCTCAACTGGAGATTACATAACCTGGTATAATGTGAATACCTTGCACCACTCTCTCTTCTCTCACCTCTATTTTTCTCTCTCACTTTTCCTCTCTTGCACACTTTTTTGTCAGAGCCCATGCCAGTTAGAGGCCTTTTTAAAATTTTCTATTTTAGTACAACACTGAAAAGGCTGATCTCACAGATTAAGAGAGGAGAAAACATAACCCAATCAGACAGACTAAGCAATAAAGCAAAAGGTGTGTGAGAGCGCCAGAAAAAAAAATCCTTCCAAGGTAAAGTATTTTAAGCTACCAATACCAAAATTAATTTCCCTGAGGTCATATGTGAATTGCAGTGCAGCAAATCAATATGTTTAGCTGTAGTGGTGAGAAGACAGAAAGAAAGAAGCTCAATGTAGAGTGATTCAGAGTGTGATTGACATCTTTCTGTATCTGTGTTTTCACTCTTGTGTTCAATTTTAGTTGTAGACTATACACACACACACACACACACACACACACACACAGTATTTGTCCATGTATTATGCCCCTAGCTGAATAATATACTTTTAATTCAGTTTAGTTCAATATTATCAAACAAAAAGGCATTCTATTTGCAGAACTGAAGACAGGAATTGTAAACTAAAAACTAAATGCCCTGTGTGCATGACATCTGTTGAATTTCTTATTTCAGTCTGTATGGTCACAAATATGTAAATAAAAGAAAACATAAAACATGCAAGGAAAATGCAATAAGATGCACAGAGTGCTAGTAATACGTACACAATAACAACACTGAGCTGTTTATATTTTTCTGAATTTATCTTTTACTTATAAATTAATACACACTTATAAAAAACTCCGACAGCTGCTCTCTAGCACTCGGGGATCAGCTAAAGCTATGGCCAGTGCTCTCGGCAATTGGAAGATCAATGAACGATGATTTACAACGAGGAAACACATCACGCATGAAATAAATGACTTCATCATGCTCCAGAATGATGGCAAAAGGGGAGAATAACTGCCCACTTGGTGTAGAGGTTAAGCAGTTATTATCCACAGGGCACCCAGAACTATATAAAACTCTATAGGCTTCATTTAGCCCTGGCTGGGTTTTCACCCAGATATTTCATGTTTAACATTTCAAGTAGGTTGTTTTACATGCTACATTTAACTCAAATAACTCTTTATGCTTTGAAAGGTAAAGCGACTGTACATCACCATAAAAAAGATGTAACTGTCATTAAAGTGTCATCTGGTGCCCCGCCATACTGTATTCAAAGCCACATAGGGATTATAGTGTCTCACATGAGTCACCACCCCATCTCCTCTGGCAGCCTTTCCCATTCGAAAAACTAATAGAGCTGTTGAATTTCCATGAATCTCATTGTCTTTATCAGGATAGACGGATGCCCATTCGCTGCATCTCAGTTTGTCACTTTGGAGGTTTCTTACCCTACCTTTCTCTTTCCTTTATGCTAGTTGATGAGCCCGAGGTACTGAGACACGCTATACCCTCTGTGGATTGACATATTCATTCATTCATAAGCATTTATAAGGATGCATATGAAAAAAGGTTTGCATCTTTGGTTATTATATAACCAAAGATGCAAAACCTGCCTTATTGATAATGGGGCATTCAAGTTGAGTGAGGAAGACAAAAACAAATGAAGAAAGAAAAAAGTAAATAGCAATCTAGAGTAAAGGACATTGATGATGCATATCTGGTAAGCATTTTTATATATACAGAAGTCACCAAAAGTCACAGGAAATTTGGTACATGAAGTATTAATGTTAAAATTTTACAGTGTGTCTACCCATCATTTTGATGGCAGCAGTGAGTCAGAGGGTGCAAAAAAAATGAACTTAAATGGAGTAAAAAGATACTATGTACTTGTATGCCTGCATGTTCATATAGAAACATAATTCCACACTGCAATGGGTAACCATTTAAAATTAGTTCAGAACATGTTGCCACTCAGCAAAAAAACTCATCTCTTTTCACTTTCACTTCTCTCATCTTTCCCCCAGCCCCTTCTAAAAAGCCACAGCTGGCACAGTGTGGCATTGCCAAATAGCACCCATTAATGTAGCTGACATGCTCTGCATGCTAATGGCTAATACCTGCTGGTGGGTGTGAAAGTGTCCAGACTCATTTATAATTACTGGCTTACCAATCCTTTGATTGACTGTGACTGTGAATATGAAACAGCCTCCAGCCCTAGCAACTGTGAGCAGGCTCTTAGATGGCTTTGCTGATGACTACGATGATGTGACACAAAAATGCATTTTTCTAGGGGAAAGTATGACACTAGCTTGCAGTGAGCCCCAGTAATGAGCACTATGTACAATGAGTAATTTGGTATTGAACAGAAAGCAATTTGTAAAAAGTATTAACCGAGTACCTTGCATGTAAAGACAAGTGATAATAGAAATGGAGTCATGCTATTTCCTGCCTCCACTCGGGTGCTATTCCGGATGCACAGAGACCTACTACTCCCTCTGGATAGGGCTAATTGCAGTATTTGCGAGCAGTTCCATTAGAGAACATTTTATTTCCACACTAGTTATTGTAATGCCATAGCAAGGCACACAGAAACCATGAGTGGAAAGTCACTCCAGAGATTTTATTGTAAACAAGACAGCTGAGGTACTCAGAGATGAGAGGACAACAGGAACATGCGCGTCTGATTTACAATTCCCCTGCCTGATGTGCAAGTGTCACTGCAACAGTGTTCTAATTGGTTTGAGGAGGCAAGATCTCACACACTGGACACAGGAGACACGTAGACTGGCATATGGTACTCAGACTGGAAGGCTCACTGTAGCATACACACATGTGTGTACATGTGCACACTCACAAATACATGCCTTTTATTTCACCAGCACAAGAACTTAAAATAAACTATTTTTTTATCCCAGTTCATAGCTTTTCCTGTGTATAGATGTGAGAATCAGAATCAGAATACCTTCTTGATCCCTGGGGGGAAATTGTAAAAGGAAAAAACGAACCATATATGGATAAGCAAGTATATAAATAGCAACAGCCACATACACAAACACACAAAGACACCCACCCACACAAACACAGGGCAGTATGAATATTTAGCATTGCTAAAGCATTTCTTGCCCACAAGTACAGTCAGGATGATGAGGAGCAGTGTTACCACAAATGGCTAACATGATATGATAGATAGCCGACATGGTGGACAGCAGCACAAAATAGTTCTATATAAAATCAGCCACTAATTCATTGGAATCAGTGTTTGAGAAAATACCCATTTTAATTAGTTCTGGGTGTAACCGCATCAGAAAATCAGCTGTTGTGTAAAGTACAACTGACTTGGTATAAATTTGTTCAATACTTTGCATGTTGCAAAAGATGCAAAACAGTTTCTTAGTAAAAGCCATTGCTGCTTCACAATTAGCACTCATCTGATTGCTAAGGCCTGGAAATATTTAATTGTGTAGCTGCAAGAAAGCGATATATAGTAGGGGTCACCACAACGGATACATCCGCATCAGTAATTCAGCACAGTTTTTACACTGGGTACCCTTCTTGATGCAACCCTCCCATGGAGGGAGAGGGGCTTGTGTCCCCACCTGGACTTGAACCAGAGACTTTTCACTTGCAAGGCAAATGTGTAAACACTACACTACCAAGACTCTCAAACCCCACTGACTCACCTGTGTAGAAATGTCCATCTTTGCAGCAGCAGAAATCAACATGTTTACTAGAAAAGTGATTTTCTTCTCTATAGCTGGTTTGCAATTTGTAACAACTCCACTGGTGGTGATTTTCTTTTCTAAGTCAATTTAAATAGTATCAAATTAATACTTAAAGTTATGCATTACTAGGGGCATGGACACTTGGAACTATGAGTGAGACGGCTCACGTAGGCTAGGCTTTACCTTTGCTAATTTGAGACACTAAACTGGATGTCTCTATTTCGTGTTTTGAAGCATTTAACACATTTTCAAATAGCCTGTCCAAGAAGTCAGTGCTCCATTTATGGTGAGTGTAATTGTACCATTTTATTTGTATGCTTTGAAGCACTAGCAGTCTCTGTCTTACTAGTATTAGCTGATTCCATCCACTCCTACAAACAACACCACTTAAGTTAAGTTTTTATAAAAGTCAACATGGCAGAAGCCAAAAATAAAGTTGAGGCTTCAAAACACATGGTGGCTATGTTGACTTTTTATATGCAGTCAATGCATTAATACAGTGGCAATCAACTTATCATCAGACCCATGCTCATGAGCTCTTGGTGTTTGTTGGACACACAGATGTACACATGCACCGACATTTGCACACAAGTAAAACATTTTAGTAAATGAATCATACGCCCTGATTGATTCTCCTTTCATACAAGAAGGAATTTGGCCTTGAGAGACACAGAGGGAGGGATAACATCCTGTACAAACCAGTGTCTTCAAGGGAAGATGTAATGGATACATAATTTGGCATTAATGGATAATCTGGGTTAAGGCCCTTCTGTGCGGCTGTGCTTTGTTGGATAGAGGGGCAGAGCACCACAAGGGAAGGGCGCATGGAACTGGAAATACACAACAGGACCCTCAGATGCTACATCTGGGGTTGCCATGGTAACCATTTCCCAAGAGCAGGCCAGCTGACAATCAAGTCTTAAAATGATGTGTGTGCAAATGTGTATTTTGTGCATGTTGCTGTCAACAGGCTGACAGGGCGAGACAGAGTTTAATCTCAGCAGATTAAGTGCGTCTATGTTTATCATGAGACTCCCATAAAAGACAGTGCAGGATCACAATCAAACAGGATTTATGGGATTTCCACACTAATAACTGGCCTGCAGATGATAGTGTGGTGGAAACTCAAGATGGGGGAAATGAGAGGGGTGGGAGAAATGAGATGGGTGAGAGAAAGAAAGGGTGAGAGAAAATGAGGCGATATGGTGGGAACAAAGGGTGCAAAAAGAGGGTCATAGGAGAATTAGAGGGAGAAACAGAAAGAGAGACAGCAGGAGAGGCACTGTGCATGGTTTAATTAGAGTGGCTATAAATAACCTGGGGCCTGACATTTGAACATGGAGACCTACTGAATGTCTTTCTGTGTTTTCTGCTAGATGTTCCTGATGTTTGAACACATGCCACCAATTTATGTGCTTTCCTCCTCCTCCTCTTCCTCCTGTTCTCTCTTGTCTTGAGTCTCTCCTCTTTCCTCTTCCACTTGTCAATTCTCTTGTCTCTGTCTTATATATGCAGTTACACAGACCCACACACACACACACACACACACACACACACTACTTAGTCATGTCTCTGTATAATCCCTGCTATATATGAACCACGAGGGAGTGAAAGTGACATATCAAAAACAGGTTTTTCATTAGCTGCCAGGAAGAGGAATGAACACACAGACAGACTTGGCACCTAGTATGATGTCAATACCCAGCCACTAATAGCTCACTCTGACACCGAGCACCAATCTCCTACACTGAGAAACATATCTGTCACTTTGTTGACACTGAAACACAAACTCTGCTAGAGATCTGGTGACAGGTCTATTATACACTTTACAGGTAAAACTTTTTGGGTCCATGAGAGCAAAATTGAAACATTGAATTTAGGAATTCAGCCTGACTTATTGCTATTTAATTGGAATTTAATATTGCCTGTCTGTGTGTTATCTTAAAAGCCTTTTTCAATCACCAGGAAAGTTGTTCTGCATCATAACGGATTGGCAAGAAATCCAAGTTGGAAAGCTATGAAACAGCAATATATTTTATGAATGATGAGCAGGTAGCTCTTAAGAGGGGAGAAGCAAGAGTAGGATACATCTTCTGTATTTCTTTGTCAAAAACAAAAAGGAGAAAACATAAAGAGGAGTGTGGACTGAGCAGACAGGAGAATGCTGCTGAAGTTAATGAGGGGGTGCAGAGGTTGTTCATCTCTGCCTGAGGAAAGCCTACCTGATTTGCCAGCAGTAAGACCAGTCATTACTCACTGAAGCCCAGCAGTAAGACTTCTACATCTCCCTCCTGTAATACTTGCACTCAACCATCTCCCTCAGTCTTGAATGTGTGCAAATGCTAAAACATGAAGAGGTAAGGGAGGAAAGTTGAACCTCAGAGCACACAAGCAAATACGCAATCCAGTAGAGGACATTTGATCAATAGAGGAGGAGACACAGTGGTGATCAGGTAAGTTCACAGCAAGAAGAAAGAAAATGAGAGAATACGAAGCAATGGCCTTCTCATCCCAAATAGGTGCTTGTGAAGCTGAGGATGTCATTATTTTTAAATACGCTTTACATAATGTTATTACATATCCAAATTGGTGAAAAAAAAAGCTTTGTTTGCCTCCATCTACAATCAGAAGCAATTTCAACACGATTTGTTTATTTTCCCTAGAGGGGGAAAAAGAAGCAATTATTACAGCAGCTCTCAGAGTGAATGAGGCAGAACCTGCTTCAGACTTTTGGCTAGCTTCGCCAAGGTCTTTCTGATTTCCACCATCCTACAGCATATTTCAGCTTTAAAATGTGTGCTTTTGTTGTATGTTGGACAAATGTTTGTGTGTCTTTGTGAAACTGGATTGTGCGTATGTGACAATGTGTGCTTGTCAAAAACCTTTTTTCTTTTTCAATAGCCTGGTAATAAGGTTTTAGTCCGGCAATATGGTGCAGCCGATAAGCACAAAGGCCAATAATCCATACAAATATTAGCCCAGGTTTCAAAAATGGCTCAGCTGAATGAGAGAATTTGTGTATGTCTGTGTGCCTGTGTGTTTGTTACCCGTTGTGTGTGCATTGTGCATGTTTGCTTACACGCTTATTGGAGCATTTGGAAAACAAGATTTGTAATCAAAATGGACAAACAAAAATAGCTTTATTGAGTAGCTGGGATTTTCTTTGTTTTGTGGGAATGAAAATACACAGCGAAGGCAACTCAGTATGCCCTAGTGTGCCTCACATGTATTGGTGTGTGTCAATGTGACACCTATGAACTGTACATTTGGAGCAAATGTAAAATGATAGCTGAATAAGACCAACTTCTTCAATGATTAGCCTAGAGTGTGAACTGTAACTAAGTATATATTTATGTTACTGGTGTGAGCATATACACTTTGACCGTTTGTTACTGATGACTAATTTACAACTTGGCCTAACTTTTAGTTGTCTGACCTTACTGATTCTTCCATGCATTTTACTATAATGACACAAATTTGTTTAGTTTAGTTTATTTCAGACATGTAAAAGTCAACAGAAAGTAGTCATTCATCAATATAAAATATGTTACCACTTAACATTTGAAGATTTTGTGTCTGAAAAGGCGTGGGAAGAAGTGGCCACTAAGGCCACTTCACACTGCAGGCAAAAATAGCCTAAATCTGACTTTATTGTCCATATGTGACCCATATCTGATTTTTTATGACAGCCTAAACAGCACAAATCCAATTTTTTTTCAAATCAGATTCAGGCCACTTTCACATATGATCCTAAATTGGACACGTATCCAGTGTTTTTCAAAGTGACTCCAGTCTGAATGGTCATGTCGCATTTCATCTGACTTTTACGTCATTCAAGTGAGACAGACTTCACAATTCTGCACCAGCGGAGGTGAGACACGGCAAGATCAAAGGTAAACAATGGATGAAACAGTTATGGCAGACACCATTGATGGAGCTGATCAGTGAAAAGAACATGAGGTTTTACACACACGCTGACATGTGTAGCATCCCTAGTTACTTCTGTAAACAGCATGCTGTGTGTGACGTCACCTCTTCTTCTGCGGATGTGCATCACTTCAAGGCCATAGACTGGTCACGCTGGAGTCTGATGGCAGTCACATTTAAATTATAATGTGAACAACCATGAAAACTAATCAGATCTCAGCAAAAAATTGAAATTGAGCATTAAAACCTGCAATGACCCTGTAGTGTAATGGTTTACACATCTGCCTTACAAGTGAAAGGTTCCTGATTCGATTCCAAGTGGGGACAAGTCCCTCACACCAAGGATGGTTGCATCAGGAAGGGCATCCACTGTAAAACCTCAGTCAAATTACCAATGCAGATTAATTCACTGTGGCAACCCCTTTGGGAGAATACAAAGAAGCAGCCAAAGGTATACACACCTGCATTGTGAATGTAGCCTAATTTAATCCCACCCGTCTCCGTAAGTCCTCCTTTGTTATTTAACCATTTACCTCACTGATATAAACCTCAATAACAGAGAATTTCTAAGTGTTGCATTTCTATCCATCCATCCATTTTCTAATTACAGTAATTTAGACTACAAAATATTATCTCATGTGTGTATATATATATATATATATATATATACATATATATATATCTCCTTCAAGCTCGGGTCCTCTACCAGAGGTCTGGGAGCTTGAGGGTCCTGCGCAGTATCTTAGCTGTTCCCAGGACTGCGCTCTTCTGGACAGAGATCTCGGATGTTGTACCTGGGATCTGCTGGGGCCACTCGCCTAGCTTGGGAGTCACTGCACCTAGTGCTCCAATTACCACTGGGACCACTGTTACCTTCACCCTCCACAACTTCTCGAGCTCTTCTCTGAGCCCTTGGTGCTTTTCTAGCTTCTCGTGTTCCTTCTTCC
>VUQH01041745.1:13990-29332 GCA_015106775.1 Etroplus canarensis | reverse complement strand
TGTCTTATCACACACACACACACACACACACACACACACACACACACACACACACACACACACACACACACACACACACACACACACACAGTATTAGAGCAACAAAAGTGAACAAACTGAAATTAGCACAGTGCCTTTCCTAGTATCATGCCTTTGTTATTATTTTTTATACAGCACCTACATACTCATGTCTACCTTTCATCCACAGACACACAGACACATCCATTCTCGCACCGTATTAGCTTATCCAAGTAGTCATACTTCAGACCGTGAGTATTTTATCGCCGCTGCTTTTGTTTGTGTGTGTGTGTGTGTACGAATAGATGTATATATAAAGTCCTGTTTGTATGACTGCGGGCGCTGCAAGCTCAGCCTAATCTTTGTTATGCCCACTGGAGTGTGAAGCTCGTCTTTCTCAGACTGTGTTTCTCTGTGGTCATCTCTTTTTACATCTCTCCTGCCTCTGGGCTCTTAGAAATATGCACTGTAGTCACTGGATTAGCACCAAGTTCCTGCTCACTGTCCATTTGATTATTTGTCAGTCGAAAAGATCTCCCTAAATCTGCAGTGTGAATCTGCCACATTGCCACAAGTATCTAAAAGACATTAATGGCAGCAAGCATTAATGTAAAGAAATTGCATAAAATAGGATAGAGTTCAAGTCTGTTTTTTTCAGTGGGCAGCCTTGGAAGAGCAAAGGAGCTAAATGATTTCTTCAGTGGGTTTAGTTCACAGCCCTGTGCTGCCTCCTTGACTGAGACTTCTGTCCAGATTAGGAGACAGCTGGAGAAACTACAATAAGGAAAGGCTGCAGGCCCTGATGGTCTCAGCCCCAAGGTTTTGAGGACCTGTGCTAGTCAGCTGTCTGTGATCCTGAGTCACATTTACTACCTGAGTCTGAAGCAAGAGATGATACCAGTGACATCCTATCAACCAGTTGTCCTCACATTTGTGATGAAGGTATTGAAAAGACTAATCTTAACCCACCTGAGACCACAGGTGAAAACATTTCTTGATCCATCACGGTATCCATATACTAGACTAAATTTGGGAGTGGATGATGCTGAGAATTTACTCCCATTCTAGGCGAGGATCATCTTCGATTTTTCAGTGCATTTAACACAACCTAGCTGCTGCTACTGAGGGAGAAGCTACAGAAAATGTCTGCAAACATGTCCGCCGTAGCATAGATTATCTGACAAACAGGGTACTGCATGTGAGATTGGGCATTGCTCTGTCTGATTTGGTGATATGCAGTACAGGAGCTCCATAAGGGACTGTGCAGTCTCTATTCCTATTCACCTTTTACACATCAGACTTTCAGTGCCACTCCAGGTCATGCCACCTACAGAAATACTCTGACGACTCTGCAGTGGTTGGGTGTATAAGTGATGGGCAGGAGGAAGAGTACAGAGCTCTAATACAGGACTTTGTGGAGTGGTCTGGGAGAAATCATCTTTTTCTGAATGTGAGTAAGACCAGAGAAATGGTGATTAACTTCAGAAGGTAGAGGACAGCTACATGGCCTGTGTCTATCCTGGGACAGGATACAGCTGATGTGGTGGAGAAGTACAAGTACCTGGGCATCCACATCAACAACAGGTCGAACTGGAAGATCAACACAGAGGCCGTATCGAAGGCTCTATTTGAGATCCTTCAATGTGTGCAGCAACATTTTGGAGATTTTCTGTTGGTTGTGGCGAGTGCAGTGTACTTTGCTGTGGTCTGCTGGGGAAGTAGCTTTGGATTTGGTAACACCAAGAGACTGAATAAACTGATCAGTGATTGGCTGCATACTGGAAACTTTTGAAGCTGTGGTGGAAAGGAGGTCTCCAAACAAGCTGTTATCCATTGTGGATATTCCTGACCACCCTCTGCACCACTTCCCGGACAGGCAACAGAGTACCATCTGTAACAGACTGATTCAGCTCTGCTGCCACAAGGGAAAATACAGGAAATCATTCACACCTCAAGCAATGACTCTGTATAATACTTTTATTATTCAACTGCTCTAACAAAATAATTTCCCAAATATGGGATTAGTAAAGTATTTCTTATCTTATTAATGCCTGTCTGAATCAGTACTGACCTCATCATCAATGTTACTGAATTTCTTTATAGGATGTGTCTTTGTTTTCTAATATTTGTGTCTAAATGTAATGCAGTAGACATGCGTATTGCCTCTGATGTCCACAGGTCCAGAAACCATGCTGAAGCCTCCTCTGAGTCTATTCAGCCATCCCCAGCAGCCTTTCCAACACATTGACTCTTTACATCAGTTGGGACCTCCGCCAATGGCACCGGCACACCCTCTTGGCCCACCACCCATTGCTCCTGCTCAGTCTATTGGACCCCCAACTATGGCTCCCAGCCAGACTATAGGTCCCCCTCCTCTTAATGCAACTCACACATTAAGGCCTCCCCCAATTACCCCACCACACACTTTAGGCCCCCCTCCAATGCCCCCAACTCAGCCACTGGGACCTCCACCAATGGCACACACTCTAGGGCCCCCACCAGTAGATCACACACAAGCAATAGTGCCTCCAACCATGGACCTCACACAGCAGTTGGGGCCTCCACATTTGAACCCCACCCAAGCACTGGTGCCTCCTCCTGTAGTGGCACCCACAGCAGGTCGATTTCCCCTACCTCCCAGCCCCTTGTCCTCACCTCCTGCTCCCAGTCCTGACCCTTCACAAATGCCCCCAAGACCCCCAGGACCAGCTCTCATCCCAGCACCAGTGTCCAGCCTCATCTGTGGCCCTCTCCCAGGTCAGGCAGCCCCAGCCAGTGAGCAGCCCCAAGATGAGGGCTCCTCATTGGGGATGGAGGAGCAGGAGGACTCTTTGGGACTGGAAGAACTGTGTAAACCGCTGTACTGTAAACTTTGCAACGTTACCCTCAACTCTGCTCAGCAGGCACAGGCTCATTACCAGGTCAGTTGAAAGACACATTCAGACATACGGAATAGAAGAGAAAACATTTAAAGAACTTAACAAAAATTATATCTCATATCTTTCTTCGAAGGGAAAGAACCACAGTAAAAAGTTAAGAAATTTCTACGCTGGCAGTCAACAGCCACCTGCCATCAGGATCCCAGAAGCCCTCGAGACTGCAGGCCAGACAGCCCTCAGCTCAGGATCCAGTGACAGTGACGCAGGCAGGCAGGTCAGGCCCGTACTTAGCAACTCAGCATCAGCCTACCTTAACTGTACAGTGTTAGTTTAGGAGGTGGGTGTACTGCTGCTGAAGTGTCCTCTCACATGATGGTGGTCGTTTCCTCTGAGGAGGCAGTAGGGAACTGCAGAGTCACTCTGTTTCATTTAAACAGCAGACACTCACAGTATCCTCTCACCACTGAGTGCTCTCTTCTCATTCTCAGCACTTTAAAAAGAGAATACGCTCTGGAAATTTTATGCAAAATAAACAGTGACAAAATGTACAATTATGTTTACTAACTGAATAACTATATTTTCACAAAGGTAATGAGCATCATCAAAATAAATTTGACATCTGCAGCTGTCCTTTATATACACAACCAGGCTTAACTAATAAGCCCCAGATGTATGAAATCAATATATAATACTCTCTGGAGCACAAATGTCTCCTGTTTTCAAAATCTATGCAATGTATAAAGCTAATATTTAGACAGCTCTGGAGCTTAGTCTCTATCAGTGAGCCATAACTTTCATCAGGGTTTATTTTCAGCTTGAAAATCATACAAAGTTCTGCAAATAATCCCTTTCTTTCCACTTCTGGATGTGAACATTTCTTTCCTTGTTTTCACAGTGTTTACTCCCTAACTCCTCTCACTGCAAACACTGTACTGCTTTGTCTTGTGACTGCAGGCGCTGTATAAGGGGGCGCCCCGGGTCATCTTGGCCACAGAGAACGACTATTGTAAACTGTGCGATGCCTCCTTTAGTTCACCAGCAGTTGCTCAGGCCCACTACCAAGGCAAGAACCATGCCAAGAAGCTACGGCTGGCCGAGGCCCAACAGAACTCCAGTAACATGTATGTAATAACATAGGTGAAAAGAATTTGCTTTAATGAAAGGAGATTTCATTCATATTGTGTTTTATGCATGCTTAGTATATGTCTTGCAAATGCCAAAGTGGAGGCCCAAAACAGAAAAATAACTTCCAGTTCATTAAAGAGTTCTTGTAAAAAATACTTGAATATGAAATACAGCATGTGGTTTCAGATATATGTTTCCAAAGAACCATATTAATACCATAGGTGGTAGTACATCCTGTGGAATAAACAGTTCTTGACTCTAGCTCTGCCTTTTGCAGGGAAAATGGCAATGAGGCAACGCCGAGAAGGAACAGAAAAGACGGCAGTGAGTACCGACTGGTGAAAAACCGTCGCAGCCCGCAAATACCTGCTGCCATGCCAGGTAAAATGTCAACAATAAATTCAGATTAACATATGCCATTTCCCTCCTGGGATTAATGAAGTATTCTGATTCTGATATTTTGAGGACATAAATCAAAACTGCTGTTTGCATCTGATAAACACTTTAAAGACATAGTGGCACTGTTGGAGCTGTCTTTTCTAACAAAAAGACAAAGATATGGAGATTTTGTCCTATTCCACACCAGTCTTCAAACTGGCAGAGCAAGTTCTTCAGTTATTTATTCAATTGGTTAGCAAGTTAAACAGCTCTTGTGTCTGGATATGAAAAGCTAAGAACATGAGCAAATGTGCAGACACTACCACAAAACAGGTGTCATTTATTTTATCTAAATAAGCCACTTTTATCTTGAATTATAGAGTAAACATCATCGTTATGATGAAAATTAGGTTTGAGGACCAATCAGCATTCAACTAGTCATTTGATCCTGATGGCACTGGTTGTTATGCCTTCATTCCAGAGGCATAATGCATTGTCCATCTGTCTGACTTGTTTGCTGGGTATTTACCAAACTTTGACCTAGTAGTTAATACTAGGGTTGTCTAAATTAACAGGTTAAACTAGATTGATCAATTTGAATGATTACTTTGATTAAAACTGAACGCAGTTAACGCATGCACAGCGCATAGAATCCCACAGTTCCACTCACTGGCATGGACTGGTGCTCCAACACTATCTGGTGGCAGAACCAACTCGATCAAGATGGATCATACTGGCCCTTTCGATTTAAAGTTTGAGTTCAAACCCCCCCCCAAAGATGGAACAATTGACCAACATTAAGTAATTTCCGCACTATTTGGGAAGGAGTTTTCATTTCATCAAAGCACTTCCAGCTTAAAGTACCAAATCAATGTCTGGGATTCCCCTACAAGTATTTTGGGGACCATGACGTCCAGCTTAAGCCAAACCACCCCCACATTAAGTCAGCTTCTGACAAATTGTATGTTTTCTCAATCTGGACACCATATCTGTTCTTTAGTTTATATAAAACACATAGGCGACAATGGCTCAGGGCGTTGGAGGATTCGTTTGGGAGCCGGAGGGTTGCTGAGGGCTGCCGGTTCAAGACCTGCCCAGACCTGGACCCAGTAGCTATCCAAAGCCCGCCGGTCCAAGATCTCACCCTGGACCCATTTGTGTGGAGGTGGACCAGAGGCCGGAGAGATGTCGGCTCACCTCCCAAGCATTGCCGAGATGCCCTTGAGCAAGGCACCGAACCCCCTACATTGCTCACTGGCACCTGTAATGGGCTCCCTCACTGCTGTTGTTTGTTTGCTAAGTGCATATATCACATTCTGTCGTGAGTGTTCTTGGACCCACTAAATTAAATACTAATAATAATGAATGGGTATTAATTGTGATTAATCTAAATTAACAACAAAAATTTCAATTGCTTGACAGCCCTAGTTAATACCTATGATGGGTAGAAGATCTGGTAACATTTATGAAATTATGTAGTCAAAGTTTGCGGTCACATTAGTTTGTCAGTATTGTTGCCATCATAGGAGCTGACTGGACTCCTGGATCTGTTAGTGCTTGTATGGTGAATCACTATGACAAGCCGAAGACCTGACAACATTTTTTGAGGTCCATGTGTCTGTCCGCCTTTGCGTCCATCCATCTGTCCATTACAAAATTTACCACTGCAGGGGTTTACTTGTTTGCTGGATCTTTTCCAAACTTTGGGTGGTTGATGTCTATGATGGGTAGAACATCTGATACCATTTATGAGATTTTTGAGGTAAAAGGTTCAGATTTAAGACAGGGTCAGATTTAAGACAGAGCCATACTGGCTGAGTTCAAGGCATTTCATTTAATCAGTTAGCAAGTTAAACAGCTATTGTGTCAGACTATGAAGAGCCAATATGCAAATACCACCAGAAAGGCAGTACCATGAATGCTAACCACACATGTTATGTTTGGCAGACACAGAATAAATGTAATCTGTCTATGTAAAAAGCTAGGTTTGAGAATCAGGAGTCAACTAGTCATTTGATCTTGATGGCGCTGATTTCTTTTATTGCAGGTACTGGTGTTCCTTCAAACATCTTTTAGCTCCTTTTGACACACACTGGACTTTGAATTTGGCCTTTAGCAGAACATATTAATATGGTGTAAAATGTGATATATTTATAATTGTATTGATGTACATACACTGAGAAGTCCATTTAGTTGTGCAGAATGTACATTTCTTTTCTAAAAGCTGACTTTACTCTAGTGAACAAACTTAAAACCCGCAATGATCTGCAAGTCCTTAGGTGAAGCAACTTTCTACAAAAATATAGTAAGTGCTATAAAACACCTGTCCAAGATCTAGAGATGTTACATATTGAAAATTCATATTAAAAACAACTTAGGCTACAAGATTTTTTCCCCCACCCATATTCATTTTCAGCGGACTTTGCGGGAAATATCTGTTTGCTGACTCAGTGTAGAAATATTCTAAGAAATGGTATCACAAATAGGACCTATTCTCCTTAGCTCCATCATTTAATTTTGTAATCTTTTTGGAGCATCCACTGACTGATCGTAACTGCACCACTGCATCACAGTATGCGTGTGTGTGTGTGTGTGTGTGTGTGTGTGTGTGTGTGTGTGTGTGTGTGTAAACAAAGACAGTGACTGTGCTGCATGGCTGTCTGTGTAAATACAAGAGGAATTTGCTGTGAACAAATTGCCTCTTGTTTCTTATGCAAACACAAAGGTACACCACAGGGAAAATCACCATCCATTTTCAATTACGTACTGCTGATAATGACAAGTGATGCCCTTCATTTTTATTACAAAACTGTGTGATCGCAATCACTGTCAGGAAGACAATCCATGCTAATAGAAAAATTAGACAGCGTGTGGGGGAAATAAAGCAAAGCCAAGATGCAACCTAACTTTATGAGTTTTCTGCAGACTCTTTTATGTGCATTATTGTCAAACCAATTGCAACATAATTAAAAATTCCCAGCTACAAAAAGGGTATACCCATCTTTTACATGTAACACATAAGAGACTTATCTGAACATGAAAGCAGCATCAGTGTGCATCATGAAAATAAATATATTACAGACAGGAAATGGCAGATAATGAATCCTCGGAAGGCAGACGTAACCTTGCACTCCAAACTGTGAATATTCCCCTGACAGTAAAGCTCATGTTCACTCCCTCTACAGAAAATGCATTAGACACAGACGATATCCTGGACTCGCGCCTTCAATCTATTCCACACAACCACTAATCTGTTAATTGATCTGGCGAGGGAAAAGAGAAGTGTGTGTGTATCTGTGTGCACGTGTGTGCTTAGGGATGACATGACTGAAGAAATATATAATCTCTTAAAATGGGTTCAGGGACCTTGAGTGGATGAGGGCTTGCTGTTGTTTGGTGTTTCCCTTTTAGAATTCATCCAAACTACTTGATTACTGGCATTGTCAGAGAGCTGCCATTACACAATTCAGATATAAAACAGGGTTGATGATGAGCAATACATAAATATTTCCTCTATATAAAAAGGTGCTGCAACATTATTGTGCCTGAAAATTTGAAGACCGGATTCCAGCAAAGTAAATGTGGGACAAAGAGAAGGCTAGGTTTATGTAGGACAATGTGAGACACATTGTAAATGCACCTCCTGATCCAAAACAGAGTGGAACTAAAACTCTGAGAATTACCTTCTACTTACCTCAACCAGTTTTAAGTGGATTTCACATCTACGTTGGAGCTGCATTTCCTTTTATTTGTGAAAGTTTGCTTCAGATTTATTGAAATCTGCATAACTTCTGAATCTGTGGTGCCTTGAAATATTCCCTGGTGGTTGTAGCTTGGGCACAGCAAAAGACAGTGACATGTTAATCTGCATTTGACCCACAATGACAGGCTTCCCTGTTTTCTTCACAGTCACAGCCAGCCAAAAGCAGTAAAACAGTTCAGAAAAGCATGTGTTGACTTTTAAAAAACTGGAGCCAACCAAAGTGTGGGACATTGTCTCAGCATGTGGAACAGGGTAACAAAGCAGAAAAATCCTATTCAGTCACCCTACACCCTATACTTATCCAATTCAGGGTCAGACCCATGGCAGATGACATATTATATATTTTAGGATTATATATAATTATATAAATTATTATGCATAATACTTAGTTATACGCTCATGGAAAAGAAGTTACACCTTCTTTCAGTCCTATGGTTTTATATATCAGGACATACAGTGGATATAGAAAATGAAGACACACCTGTTAAAATACCAGGTTTTTCTAATCTAAAAAAACAAGATCACGATAAATAATTTTAAAATTTTTTCCAGCTTTAATGTGACCTATGACCTGTACAATTCAACAGAAAACTGAAAGTCTATTAAGGAGAAATATATTTTTAAAAAATTACAACAACTTGGTTCCATAAGTGTGCAAACCCTAAAGCTAATGCTTCTCCCATCATTGTGGAGTATTGTTGGAACACTCTCCTTTCAAACTTTAGTTCACTGAGGTTTGTGGACATTCTTTTATGCACGGTTCTCTTCAAGACATGCCACAGTATGGGTTGAGGTCTGGTTTTTTGACTGGACCGTTGCAACATATTGATTCTTTTCTGCTCTTATAGAGGCGCACTGCTGGCTGATGATCAATCAATCAAGTGTTTTTGATTACTTACCCTTTTATTCCTAAGGAAGCAATGAGGGTGCACTTAATTTTTCACACACTGTTTCTACATTTTGGCTAAGTTTTTGCTAAATAAATAATGGCACGGTATAATATGTCATTTGTTGTTGTTCATCTGAGGATGCATTTACCTAATTTTTTTAATATGTCCTGATATGTAAAACCTTTCTTTGTCACATGACTATATATGATGTTTTACATGAGCTTCATTTAATAGTAAAAACCATTCACCATGTTACTATATCTTCAAATCACATAGTTGCACGCTAGCATTTGTTAACAAAGTGCAACTCAAGCTGATGTAAATGTCTTTTGTTTTGCAGGGTTTTAGTCAGAGACCAAAGTTATCACAAAGATCCTTGAAGTTTTGACCAGATTATGGTGCTGGATAATGACTAAAAATTATCAAGTTTTAACAAAAGCTCCATGAAAACCCAGCCATCAGACTATATTTACAACAGACATTTTTACACATCACACATTTTTCTACTTCGCACTGTCCTCGTTCGCAGGTGACCATTATGGTGACCACATCGCACATAATGGAGGTCCTGCTGTTTTGTTTGCTAGTTCTTTACTTACAGAGCCATTGTTAATAGCATCAGGGCTTTCCCTGCTGTAAAAAGTCAAATGTCCGTTGTGAAAATGGTCTGCAGCTTTGGGAACATTTTCACTTAAAACCTCAAATCTCAATCCAATGGTGTTACCGGACAAATTCATACAGGAACCCAAAAGCAATCTTATCTATTATCTGGCAGCTATGAGTACGTATGTATTTTGTGTTTGTTTGTGTTGGTTGGTTGGTTGGTTGGTTGGTCAGTCAGTCGGTCCTTCAAATTACATGTTTCATCCAATAAACTTTGACCTACTGGAGTTGCTACAGGAGTGAAAACTCACTGGGAAAGTTAAAAGTACAACACTGAACACTGCATTCAAAATACTATGGGCAGTAATGCTGCATAAAATGTTGTCAAGCTTGGCCAAGGTTTAGTGTAAGGGATCAGCCAGTTGGCCAAATTGCATATTTGCTGAGTGCTGTAAAGCTGAGCTTCCAGATGCTTATTCAGAAGAGGGATATTCAAGCATCCAGGCATCTGCTCCTGTGTTTTTTTGTACTGTCCATATGTTTTTCATGATGATGTCTTGCAAAATAAAGGCGGGGACACAGAGTTTGTGTCAGCTGTTGATTCCTGACAGCTCTACCTGCACCTTATGATGCTGGTAAAGTAAAACTGAAGTCCTTTTTTAATTAAAGCACCTTTGCCTGCTCCCTTGGTTTTTCTCAAGGGGTCACCACAACAGATAAATCCACATTGGTACTTTGATTCAGTTTTTGCGCTGGATGTCCTTCCTGACATACCCTTCCTATGATTGGAGAGGCTTGTGTCTCTACCTGGATTCAAATTAGGGACCTTTTGCTTACAAGGCAAATGCGAAAGCCACTACAATACAGTCCTTTTTTCTATCCATTTCAATAATCTGTACTCACGTTTGCTTCAGTTACCAGGATTTATACAAGTTCTCCAGCAAGACCGTGTGAGGATGATCACATTTTGTAGGCATCAGAGAGAACTTTGATTTTACTCAAGCCCACCTGGTACCAAAGAGTCTATACTTTCCAAGGGGAGCTGGAGAAGCTGCAGAAAGCTCAGACCGGTGGAGTCAGGGGGATGACAGCAGGCATTATTTCACAGAGAGGATAATGAATGCAAAAGTGTTTTTGATATTACTCCGCTTCTCAGCCACTAAAGGGATTAGGAGCCTGAAGAAGAAGAAGTGAGTCATACGTTCTAATCCTTTCACCAACGTCCTCACTAGCAGATTTTTAGCATCCTTCTCTGTTTGACACAGACGTCCCCCTCAGAGACATAAGGAGCTTAGATGATGCAGCAGAAAAACGTTTTCGCTCCCCTACAAATAAACTTGAAGGAGACTTGTGCTAATAGTCTGGCTGCTTCTGATTTGTTGAGTTTTTTGTCACATATTTAATTTAGAGAGTCTGCAAATGAAAAAAATAACAATGATACAAAACCACTGCTGACCAAATTAGTCAGTTTATGAAGTATTTTCAATACTTTCCCTTACTCTCCTCAATGTTGTTTTCCATATACTGTTAAAATGATAGATGCTTATATTAAACATGGCCAGAGATACAAATAATGAGGGCAACTTACTGGTAACCGGTAGCTCTCAAAGCACTTCTTACTACAAGCTTTATTTACTGACTCACTCACACATACACATACTACTTTTCTCTGTGCTTTAAATGCTTTTAAACTGTACTATATGGATAAAAGCATTGGACCACCTACACATTACATTTACAGGAGCTTTTATGCCATACCATTCTAAATCCATAGGCATTAATATGAAGTTGGTCCCCCTTTGCAGCTATAACAGCTTTCACTCTACTAGAAAGGCTTTCTACAAGATTTTGGAGTGTGCCTGTGGGAATCTTTGCACATTCATCCAGAAGAGCACTTGTAAGGTGATGGTGGACGACAGGGTCTGGCTCACAATCTCCATTCTAGTTTATCCCAAAGGTGTTCAGTGGGGTTAAGGCAGATTCCAGAAAAACAATCCCATTGCATTATCCCCCCTGCAACTTTACAGTTGGCACAATACAGTCAGGCTCCCAGACTGGTCCATCAGACTGCCAGATAGAGAAGTATGATTTGTTACTCCATGAACATATCTGCAATGTTCCAGAGTCTAGTGACAGTGTGCTTCACATCATTCCATCCAACACTTGGCGATGTACTGTAAGGCATCCATGCAGCTACTCAGCTATGGAAATCCATGGCATGAAGCTGCTGGCACACGGCTATTTGTGCTGATGTTAATGCCAGAGGAGGTTTGAAACTGCAGTTATTAAATTTTATGTACAATGCACCTCAGGACTTGGACACCCCCCTCTGTAACTGTACATGGTCTGCCACTTGATGTTTGAGTTACTGTGGTTCTTAAACACTTCCACTTTGCAATAATACCACTTACAGTTGATGGTGGAATATCTAGGAGGAAAGAAATTTCAGAAACTGACTTGTTGCAACACTGGAAACCTATTTCAATGGGCTCTTTAGAACAACCCATTCTTATCCAAATGTAAAGGCAGACTGCATTGCTAGGTGCTTGATTTTATATACCTGTGGCAATGGGACAGAATAAACACCTGAACTCAATGATTAAGTGCAGTGGCTCAATACCTTTGTCTATATAGCATATTAAGCACTCTGATGTTTGCATCTTGCCAAAGGACACGTCAGTAATGTGGACTGGAGAAGCTGGGGATTAAAATCACCAACCTTCCAATTAGTAGACACCCAGCACTACCTTTCAAGCCATAGAAATCCTGTATTACTGTTTGTCAAAAATTCAGATTGCTCTACATTCTCGGTCGGAGGGGAGATCCTTAATGTGTTCACCTTAGGCACTCAGCACTGGGTGTGAACACAGAAGCCCCACCCGCCTTCTGTTCAAACTTTCTGTTTAAGAGGGGCACCCAATCAGAAGATGGGAGGGTGGCCTTAAGGCAAAGAGAGCTAAACCAGCTCATTTCAGACAATGAATTGTGGAGCTGCACCAAGGCTCAAAAAATAAAGGATTATATGGAACTATGATTCATGCAAAGCTGCTCGAGTCCAACTACAAAAAAATACAGAGATGAAAATTAGTGTATTGAAAAAGTGGAGGCTTTTTTTAGTATTTTCTTAAATTTATTGATAAAAAAATATCACATCTAATCTCCATCTCCTGATTACAAACTTCAGCCTGATGTTTCTTAGTGTAATCCGAGTTGCAGAACACAGGTATTTCAAGTCATTACTTAGTACCACAAAGTGGTACAAAAACACACTTTTCTTGAGGTTTACAGTTACTTAAAAACTATGCCATTTCTCCTAAACCTCAATGCATTCCTTAACCTTTCATCTTTTGTTATACTTATATATCCCTGCTCTTTCCTTTGCAGTGGAAATCTGAGCGAGAAGATTACAGAAAATCCCATTTTCCCATGTGTGGAAGTGGGATTAAAATTAAAAGTAGGCTATAAGGACTCAAAATACAAGGTGTGAGAAACGTGCCATCCCCACCTCCTCCCAGTGTTCAGTTTTTGGTATGAAGAATTACACTGAACAGGCACTGTGACTGTCCTAATAAAGGGAACTTATATAATGTACTATAGAGCTGCAGGCTTTACGCTGGTGTGCTTCCACAGCTTCCATGAGAGATGGCCTCCACGTGTCATTTCTGTTCATATACTGACACCTAATGGCCATACAGAGTAAGGGAAAGCATACTGAATAAGCAATGAACACAATTGTCTTACTGTAGAGAATTAATAGGTAATTGATTTATGCTAACAAAATATCCCCAAATTCCCATTTTTTTAGTGTAATGATTCAAAAGCAAAAAATATTTTCATCTCACATTTCTCGAATAAGTCAAATACACTTTGAATAAAAGTTTAATTCACAAAAATACATTGACCAGTATAATGAAAATGTACTAAAATGTACTTTAATAATCCATAAAAGCTGGAACATCATTGACAGAAAAACACAAGAAGCATTATTAGAGTTGGTTTAGTATAATATATTTCAGCTTCAAGAGACATAGAAATCAATCCTTATTTTTTTCCCCATATTTCTTCTATAAAAGACCCATTTTTCTGAAGCATTATTATGCAAAAAATGGCATTAGAATATATTATGGGAGCTATGAAATCCCAGTGACTGAGTATAAAATTAAGTCACATCAGAGAGAGATATTTGCAGAAGAGAAGTCCATGAACAACAGGGCAAACAAAAAAGTAATAAAAATAATAATAATAATAATAATAATAATACACATCATAGACCTTGATCTATCATCACTGACATGACAGGCATGGAGAATAGGTGTATGGCTATAAAAAAATTCTCACTTTTCCACTTTTGATTTCACTTGAAAACATCTACACGTAATAACTGATGCATTTTTTCATGCTCATTTTTGAAGAATATTTATAATCATACAACTAAAGAGGTCAACTTCCATGTCTTTCAAATACGATACTGAAAAAGATGAAAAATACTGAATCCAATTTTATCTTCCTTCTTAAACGCTGATATTTTCTTTATGTTGAACTGTCAAAAAAACAAAAATAAGGGGCTGCTCTCTGGCCATGTAGGCAGCTCATGGACACTTTTTTAACTTTCAGAGGCTTTGCTGCTTTTTTTTTTTTTTTTAAATCATCAGTTTGTGGTACTGTTGTTGGTGCTGTTGTTGGTGCAGAGGTGGACACGGTCCGTTCAGGGTTCACACTGAAACTGAGACACAGAGGAAGGTCCTCAGAGGCTCGAGAGACCAGTCTTCTCTCCCCCTCTCTCACTGTCTTTCTCTCATTATTTTCTCTCTCGTGTATATCATCCTCATCTTTGATAGGAGCAGTTCAGTCAACTGATTCACCGTTTATGGCTGATGGAAGGAGGGGTGGGGGGGGGGCTGTTGGAATGCTGGCACGTTCCAATCAGGGCAACAGTTCTTCATTACAGCATTTCTGCAAGACAACACACATCACAATCAAACCTTCTCAAAGAAAATTAAGGTGTTAGTGCCCTCTAATGGCGCTTCAATGACATTACAAGTGTTGCAACAATAGAGCAGTGATTCCCAAAGTGTGGATAGTGAAGGTAGTGCAGATGGGCTGCAAGAGGTCTTTTACAATTCTTAAAAAAAAAAATTCTGTTAACTGAAATTTTTGATTCTTATAAGATTAAACAATTTTAAATAGATAAGAAGTTATCACTTTGAATGTCATCTTTTACACTTCTATCACTTAATCATACAGGATAATATACACTTAACATAGAGTGAATAAAGCCGTATCTCATTAAAAGCAATAGGATTTTAAAACCATTTAAAATTATTCCTCTTTTTTCCTGACTCATTTTTGATCCTATATCTTGTCATTAGTTGAAAAGATCTTAATTTGCAAGGTAAAGCTGTTGATAGAGGAGCAACCACAACACATAAATTGCCCAAATATCATAATGAAAACTTGACATGATGCCTTTTGCCCATGAAAGACAATATCTCCCAGACCAGAACAAATGCCTTAATGGGATAACGCCAATATAAAGGCCTGCCTGTTCTCCACATGGCCCCCACCCACTTACCAATTATACAATACACATCTCAGGACAAAGCCCAGTGGTGCTTATTGGGGGATTCAGATGAACTTGAGATTAAAAAAAAAAAAAAAAAAAAAAAAGAAAAAAAAAAAGGCAAGA
>VUQH01041744.1:18691-43395 GCA_015106775.1 Etroplus canarensis | reverse complement strand
AACATTGAACACTTGACTTCCACTGATGTCTGTGTATGTGTTTGTGTGTGTGTGTGTGTGTGTGTGTACTGTTTCTGCATTGTAGGGAGTCCTTGGCATTGTCTACATTGCATTGCATTGTTGCAACTGTTGCACACATTGCACTTTATTTATCTCTTTCTTAAAAAAATCTTTTAAACTTAAATTTTTCTAACTGTAGAAACAAAAACTAGTCCTGTCTCTGTCACATGTCATATGTTTACATGTTATATGTTGCACCAGGTCCTGGAGAAACATTATTTCATTTCACTATGTTCTGCACCAGCTATATGTAGTCGAAATGACAATAAAGCTTTTTGAATTGAATTGAAAAATTGAATTAATCAGCATATTGATTTCTCCCGCAGAAACCTGGTTACAGCAGGAAGAATTCATCAGTTTAAATGAATCAACTCCCCTGAGTCATACTAACCGTCAGAATCCTCAAAGCACAGACCAAGGAGGAGGAGTGGCAGCAATCTTTAACTCTAGCCTACTGATCAACCAAATACTAGACAGAGTTAAAATTCATTTGAAAGCCTTACTCTTAGCCCCGATCACCCTGACTAGAAAACTCAAAAGCGAGTTGTTGTTTTCTATCTTCCACCTGTCCCTTATTCAGAGTTTTTATATGAATTCTCAGACTTTTTATCCAATTTAGTGCTCAGGTCATTGTTAAATGGGGGATTTTAACATTCATGCTGAAAATGACATCCTCAACACTGCATTTATTATTAGACTCAACTGACTTTTCACAAAATATAAATGAACCAACTTACTGTTTCAATCACACTCTTGATCTTGTCCTGATATGTGGCATAGAAACTGAACATTTAATAGTATTTCCTGAAAATCTTCTTCTCTCTGACCACTTCCTAATAACATTTGAGTTTACAATAATGGACTACACAGCGCTGCAGAAAACATTTCACTACAGTAGATGTTTTTCAGAAAGCGCTGTGACTAAATTTAAAGAAATGACTTGATCACCATCTTTATTTCTTTAAATGCCGATTGAAAAGTAAATTACCCATTTTTGTAAGTTTCTGCATTTGATAACATTATGGAACGACTTTTTATATCTTCAAACATTTGTAAGACATGTCCACCCTAAAGCTTTTTGAGGGTTTTGGTCCAATATAGGTTTTTATTCAAATTTGAAAGTGGCCATTTTTTAATCACTGTCCCAGCAAATGATGAGAAAAGTTAGATTAAAAAAGACAATATCAACTATCTTGGGAATTTTGAATTTTGTTTTATTAACAATGCATCCCTTTGATAGGATTGTATGTTTCTTTAGGTCAGCAATGCCCCCAAAAACATACTGTACACATTATACAAGGGAAACCACAATTCAGGCAAACAAAAAACAAAACAAAAAACTTTTTAAATTATAATACAGTCTTGAGGAAAAAATATAAATAACTTTTTCTTCTCTGGTTGAGCTCACTCTATGGTACAGACATATAATAAATAGATCGGATCTGACATCACTCAGCTGATCTATGAATCATCTCTCTATGAGTCCATTTGTGTAGCAGCAGTAGAGCAAAAAACAAGCCAATGGAAACCGAGATCCCAGTTTCCCTGGAAAACCTTTTACAAATCCTTTAGTCATCGCTTGCATTCCCCCTGTGATACTGCGTGGTGTTGACAGATCCAGGGGTCATTATATTCCTACAACTTAATGGCAGCATGTAATGGCAACCTATTTTTTTTTTAAAAAGGTTTTACAAGCAAGAAACACGTTCAGGTGACATTACAACTTTGCCATGCTTGTTGGACATGCAGTGGAGGTGAAGCACAGAGGTAAGAAGGCATAGTGATGGGTAGCTGCTAGGTTTATGCAGGTTTAGGAAACACGTGTGAGCAGAGTTGTAGCAGAGGAGTAGATCTGCAATGAATGTTCCAAGAATCTTTACAAAGACCAACCCACTTCCAGACAAAATCACTAAGAATTCAATGGAAGAAAACCATGAAAAGTTCTTAGCAGGTTAAAAGGATGGAATAAACTAGTATTAAATTGCGTGCTATTCTTCCCAAGTACTGTGTAAGGGTGGTAGATATAATGCTTTAGAAAATAGAATACTAGAGATGTTTGATTGTCTGAGATACAAGAACTATAAAAGTAATTGGCTGCCTGTGCTGACAAGAGGCTACAGGTTGTAGGAAGTAGAGAGGCAAGAGAAGCAAAAGCACATATCTGGCTAGAACAGATCACGAGTCAGGGTGGGATATGAAGGCTCCAGATAAGTTTTAAAAACAGCAGGATCCCTCTGTAGTGTTTTGTCGAAGAAAAGAACGCAAGGTCTGAGGAACCACTGGGCAGACACGACAACATGACTTATTCATTTCATTACAGAAAAACACCACCTCTTGAAAGAGAAAAAAAAGATATTTTAAACACAGCTAGAGTCTTTGTCCTAATAATCCAGCTTGTCATTGAGCATTATGTTGATGTATTATTGAGTGTTGCTCAACATCGCCAGTCCATTTGAAAACAGTATTTGGTTAAACTGCTCCCCCTTTTTCCTGTTTAAAAAAAAGTCTGAGACAGCATTAGGCGTGTCGGGTTACATTTGTTTACAGATACTGACGTCCTTTGTTTCCAGCTCTTAAATAAGGAGAGTGATGACCATCTCCTCTTTTTTTCCTTGGCTACGGTGCTCTGTTTAAACCACCAGAAACACACCAAATGTTTCCTCCGTCTTTAGAGCTATAATTTGTATTATTTCAGTTGTGCCTTCCTTCCAGGGTGGTAAGAAGTCGGGACTGCAGTTGTGCAGGGAACACAGGGGAGGGTGATCAGGATTCTGCAGGAGGGTCAATATCCTCTTCAACAGGTTTTGGTAGCTTTGTCAGGATTGCCTCTGCTTCCTCAAACATCTGGAAAAGAGAGGGAAAATGATGCTTAAACATGTAGGTACAGATGTAGTAGGCTTCAGAAAACGTAGGGAGAAATTTAAACTGATCTCTTTACTGGCATAAATTGCACGTCCTGGAAGAGTTCTTGTATGAAACGTCTTGAGGTCAGCCGAAATGCACAGTGGGCTAAGAGGTGAGAAACCTCAGAGTACAGGCAAATGTCATCAAATGCGTATGGAAACTTCTCTTTTATCCTGAGGAGAGAAGAAATATTCATAGACCTTGAAAAACCCAACTTTAAAACGTGTATTATGCATGTATGTTTAAGAGGAAAGGAGCTTTACGTCAGTAGTCCTGTCTCATGGCCTTTGGTTCCTACAGAGGAGCTGAGGTTGATGATGAGGCGGAGGACCTCCTTCCTAAGTAAGACTCGAGAGGCGGGGCCATCTTCCGATATCGCCTTACCACCTGAGGTAAGCAAACAAATATTTAATGCATGACATAAACAAAGCAAAAAAATAGTTCCACTGCTCTAGGAATACAAATAATTTTATTGAATCATTTTCATATTTCAACATATAGGGATGATAAGTCTATATGTGGTGGGCTGCTTTGTGCTTTTGCAGTTTTTGTCTCCAAAAATATGTTTTTATTGCACAGAACTGAACTAATATCTAATATTAGGGAGTGAATCTGCCACAGGCCACAAAGTTTGACTCTGATCTTGTGGCATACTTTGTGTCATTTGTGCTCCCAGTTCTGATTTTGACTGCAAGGACACTCTTGAACAAAGAAAGTTGGATCTAAAGAGGCATTGCTAGTTAAATAAAGATTTGCTTTGTCATTCTAATTTATTTTGAGAGTTGACAGTCTAGAGAGAGAGAGAGACAGAAAACAGAAAGAAAAGAACATGAAAAAGGTCCAAAAAAGGAGCTGAACTATAGATGTGCAGATATGTGGTGATGTGTCTTAGCTCTTTGGTCACTGACAGGGAGACTGAAGACTTTCAACTGAGGAACAAAGCAGCAATTTCTTAAAGGATTGATTTGTTTGAGTTTTTTTAAGCACACTGTGGTTATTTGTGGACTTACCAATGACAATGTCACCAGGTGTGGGTGTGCTACAGATTGAGCCTTGCGACACAGCAGCATCACTGCAGCCCGACACCCCAGAAAACTTGGATTGAGGCATCACCTCTAGACGATGGCCACTCTGGCCTCCCCATGATGGAAAGTCGACATAATCTGGAAGGGGGAACAAAGCATTGAATTCTCCACTGATTTTAAATCAAATTCAAGTACATGACTGAATGCGTGCATGTTGACTTACCTGTTCGAGGGTGTGTACTGTTAATCTGTGGCTGGGTGGGGTACCCGAGGACAATGGCTCCCACACAGTATAGACAGCTTTCTTCAGTGTGATCCTGCAGGCCTGTCTCCTCTGACCCCACCATGTGGTTTGGGGCGTCTCCTCGGCACACGATCAGCTCAGAGATGCTAAACTGTTGCTTCAGTAGTGGGATGGCAGGACGATCACCTACAGATGAAAACACAAAAAAACATTCATTTCACAGACTTTCCTTTTACTGCATAAACGCTGCAGCTTGAGTTTTAACTGGCACCGGCAAATAAGACCACATATCACCTATACTGGCTTCTTTACACTGGCTCTCAGTCAGTTTTAGAATCATTTTTAACATTTTAGTTTGTTTTTAAGTGCCTGGGTTGGCACCTCCATACAATTCTGATATTTTAACCTTGCACACTCCCACTAGATCACTGAATTCTGTTGAGCAGATGTTCCTGGCTGTGCTGAAGTCCACATTAAAACATAGATTAGATCAAGGCTTTGCAGTAGCTGCTCCTAAATTGTGGAACAAACTGCCCTTTCACATAAGGACCTCCCAAAAAGACACTTGAAATCCATGTGAAACCCCATTTAATTCTTTGGCTGTTAAACTGGACTGAGTTCTCATTACCTTTTACCCATGTTGTTTTATTCATGTTTTTTTTAGTTTTGCCTTTTTAAATCTGTTTTGTTGTCTAATTTTATTCACCTGGCTGCACAGCCAGATCTTTTTAAATGTGCTTATAAAACTTGACTTTTCATAGTTACATGATTTAGTTTTCATTTAACTAGACAGAAGTCACTATTACCATCTCCATCCCCAAAAAGAAAGCGTTTCCTCTCTTCTGATGGTGGGCTGATCCTCTGCTGAAAGTAGGTTGAGTCTCTGATCTGGAACATGTCATTGATGTCCATTGGCAGCGCCAGGCCAATGTAGTCATCATTACACCCAAAGGTGGCGCTGGAAACCATTGAGCGCACTGAAGAGCAGCGTTGAAGGGTGCTTTGGTTGATGGGACTGAGTAGTTCTTCTTTATCCAGAGAGGCAAAGCTCAAAGCTTTCAAAAACCTAGGGAGGGCAAGAGGAGAGGTACGTGAAAGGATCCGGGGGGAGAGACTGGGATAGAAAAGGAACGTGGGGAGTAAGCGAAAAAACGTTGGATAAAAGAACAGAGAGGGGAACTTATTAATCGTCTCTAAAGTCTGAGATACTGTAGAAAGCTATCAGGGCTGAAACCACTTAAGAATTCTGACTTGGTCTAGCTGTCACAAGCGTCACACAGAAAACATCAGATAGATGCAGTTATGGGAAAATGAATTGGCCAGAGTGAAACTTATCTAATTACAATACATACTGGACAGATCGCATACACAGAGTGCATTCTTTTTGTCTATTTTTGTCTATTTTCTCTTTTTTATATCATTGAATATTTGAAACTATTTTCTATCACTGGCCTTGGGAAATTGGGAAAACACATTTTTTCATAATTTTCTTTCACTTTGTCAATAAAAGCAGAACAATGTTTTCTATGGAATGCCCTTAAAATAATCTGAAAGATTGACTCCATTATTTAAAATTTAAAGCCATGAATAAATTAACACCTATAAGCACAATACACAATAAATAAGAACAGGGTTTAATATACAGGTTCAGAGTAAAGAGTCTATATGTTTGACTTTAGTGTCAGATCTTTAGTTTTTTATCCCCATTTCCCACCTTTTTGGTCCTGCTAATTCATGTTACCCACCATTGCTTTTACAGGCATGAGTGACTTACCAATTATGATCCATTTTATATAATAATAAAACATTATAGTCCAATATATAACATGCATGCACCTCTACCTGTCTGCTTTTAGTTAGCCTGTATATCTTTAGTTAGGGTTACAGGGGGCAACTAGAAAATGACCAATCTACATGGGACTTACTCATACTATGGGTCAAATCAGTGGCACACCAATTGTAGGAAAGGAGCTGTTAGTACTCTATTAAAGCAGCAACTATATAAGGAACTGTCTGGATTGGTGCTAAAACCTACATCTCTAAGGAGGACACAAGCTAGGTCCACCCACCGCGGTACGAATGTTCTGGACAGCCTGTGGTATGAACTTAAGACCCTTGGTTCTGGACACGTACCCCTCCTATCTGATATCCTGACAGACATAGCAGAAGGTGCACAAAAATAAGACACCCCCTTCTGTCACTGCAAAGGCAGACAAAAACCAAAACCCTGGCATATAGCTGCTTAAGCTAGAGCAGCACAAATAGAGATGTCTTCAACATTTAAATACAGTCAAGAAAACAACAGAAATACACAGATGGATTAAGATATCTGCTTTCTATCATACAGTCCCTGCAGATGTGGCTAGCTTACCTGCGAGGAGTTAATCTGGAATCAAGGCTGCCACTCTTCATGGTGATGGTGTCAGTGAACAGCACATCTTTGGCAGGTGAAGCCAGTGCTTCACTGTGAGACAAAGACGGGTGTATCCTCTGCTGTTGCAGCCTCTTCAGCGTAGCGTAACCCAATGCGTCTCTTGGGCTGGTGTACATGAAGCTACAATCAGCCAGGCTTTTAATGGTGGTCACTGATGGGGATTTGAGGGACTGAGCTCGGCGGGGTAGAGTATGGGAGGAGCCAAGCGGTACCAGAGAGACAGTGGAGGACTTGGATGTGGACATGTGGTTGGTCTGAGCCTGAGGGGTGAGGGACGAGAGTGTTTTGACAGTCTTGGCAGACACTACTGTGTTGAGGCTCACACAGTCAGAAGAGTCAGGTTCAGCCTCCGGATGCTCAGGGTTTCCAACGGTCTCCCTGGATGGGCTGGAGCTCATGGAGCTGATGCCGCTGGTTGTGGTGTCCGTGTTAAAGCTCTGACTGCGGCTTTTAAACTGAGTACCTCCACCACTTCCTCCACCCCCTCCTACATTGCCTCCACTAGAAGAAGAACCGCCATCTCCTGCTAGACGCTCTCGGCTGCTCTGTTCCCTCTCACGGCTGTGGTGCTCTGCAGTCCCATGCCCTCCAAGAGTACTGAGTCCAAGGCCTGAGCCTCCTCCCCTGGCCAGCCTGCCATCCACAAGGTGCTCCTCAGAGCCCCCCCTGGTCCCAACAAAGGATGTCTCCAGACTGACTGTTGGACTCTTTGGCATTCCTCTGCCATTAAACACAGGGGTAAACATGTCCCCCTGGTTTGGGCTGTAGATTGAGGGCTCTGTCACTGTCCTGTTTCGCCTCATACTCCCTGTCTTGAGATCAGTGGGGGTGTGGGAGCCTGATGGGGTCTTGGGGTCACTGGTAGAGCGCAGTTTCTTGCTGGGGAGAGACAAGGAGTTCAGGAAGCGAGTGCGAACGAAACGAGTAGAGGCCAGTATTGTAAAGGGACTGCGGTCTTTGATTGGTTTGGAGTGTAGGTAGAAGGACTGCTCATCTGACTGGTCCAGAACATCACATTTGTCATCGTCCAGGATGTACATGTCTAAGAGAAACAAGAGTGATTTAAGAACATAATAGATCTAATGTCAAACACTATAAACTGGGTATATAACTAATTACTGATCACTATGAAGACAAAAGAGTTTTTATGGTCATAAAGCACAGACAACGTGCTACATACTTGGCTGAGACTCGCTCTCGCTGTTGTGCCGGGAGCTGGTGGACTCAGAGTTCAGACTGAGCGTACTTGGTACTGAAGAAAGTTCAGATGTCAGCTGTGTGTCGACCTCCTCTGGAGTGACAGGCCACAGCGTCCTGCGACTGTGTCTCACTGCATCCCAACCAAACTGTTTCAGCACCTCACAACCCTGTCTGGTCTTGGAGATCACACCCAGTACATAAACACATGTCCTGTGGATTGGGAGAAACAAGACAGTCAAAAAAAAAGCAACTCACTTAACCCCATCATGTACCTATAAATGAATTAATTGAAATGCTTTCTACTCATTTGCTTTGTTAGAGAGATGCTTCATGTCAACATGCTGTTTAAATATAGTTCAATAAAAAACAAAGAAAGGAAAGCTTACCCTCGTACTGACAGCACCTCGCACTGCTGAGCCAATACAAGGATGTCAGGAATGACATTCTCCTCCTGCAGGAGATTTAGACCCCAGTTTGAAGAGCCAATGTTGCCCTAAAAAGAAAAGAAAACATCAAGACCATCTCTTTGTGAGTACTATTATAATCATTCAAGAATACCTTATATAACATAGAAAAATAAGTATTACTGACTAGTGCCCAGAGAGCAGCCTTGAGCTGCTTAATGCCCTCCCAGGTGTCCAGCATCGGGGAGCGAACTGTGTAGCTAAGATCAGGTACTACACTCTGGATACAGACGAGGAAAAAAAGACATTAGGAAGCAAATCTGACAAATCTAAACAACTCACTTCAGTGTTACGGGAACAGCTGAAAAATGAGCCTCATATTAAAAATTAAAACCATAAACTTACCTGAGCCTCTAATAGATGACAACCTGTCTTATCATGAACCAGCTGACCATACAAGTGCACAGGGAGATATACATTTGGTCTTTGTAACCTGGAGGACAAACAAAATAAATCAGGCACAGATTAAAAACTACTTTCACTGCTGTAGCTTATCATCGCCTTCTCACCTTTGGTTGCTGCGTCTAACGTAGTTGTCTCCATCGACAGGTTTGCGGTAAGTTGTTAGTGCTTCATTTAGCTGCTCCTCGATCAGGTCCACATATTTAAGGTTGTACTCCTGCAATCCAGAAGAGTGAACTCAATACTTGTTTTTTGTTTACGTGTGTTCTTTATAATATAGCAGTCAAAAGAACTCAGAATTTTTAATGAGACTTTATTTAACTGTCTGCTGATATTTCAGTCATACCTTTTGCCATTTATCCAGCTGTTTGCTGACATAGCCCCTCTCATTGAGGTAGGAGAAACCTTTAGGAATGGACAGAAACCTAAACAGTAGGGAAAAAACACACACGTGCAGTGTTTTTAAGAAAGACCACTTCAAAGTGTGTCATATTTTGTAAGCAGTACTATGATTGTAAACACCCACCTGAGGAGCAGCAAGAGGCCTTTGTCTCCCAGGTGGGACACAGCTGGTTTCAGCTGGATTAGAGCATGAAGGTTGGCCTATGATGCGGCAGAATGGGCATACAACACAACTGTCAGATCACACTATCAACTTAATCTTACTGTGTTTCATCACATTATTATTTCATTGCCTGCTCTTTCAATATGTTGTGCTGACAGTAATGCACGTAGTGTCATCGCTCACCTTGTCTTCACATGCCTCATCCAGTATATCCAGGGCCTCCATGGATACAGTCTTGCTGTGGTCATGAAGCTGGGTAACCAGTAATTCCATGCCCCAGCTACTGAAGAACTCCACGCCTGCACGCAGCAGCACACGGAGGTGCTTGGTAGCATACAGCCTGCATGTCTGCTCAGTGAGACAAGAAGCATTGTGTGATAAGGCGTGGTGCAAGCATTTTACTATACAGAACACCTGTTAGTTTTCAACAAATGTGGGTGCAGGAAAATAAAGTGATTAAAGAGGTGTGCAGGTCTGGTAAAACATGAGTCAATTTAGTTTTATATCTAACGATGCTGCAGTGTAACAAGAAGTGTCTCTGATAGGTTTTTTAAAGAACATTGAGGTAACTACTTCTTCTTTCGGCTGCTCCTGTTAGGGGTCGCCACAGCGGATCATCTGCCTCCATCTCACCCTATCCCTTGCATCCTCTTCCCTCACACGAACCCTCTGCATGTCTTCCTTCACAACATCCATGAATCTTCTCTGTGGTCTTCCTCTTCTCCTCCTGCCTGGCAGCTCCATCCTCAACATCCTTTGTCCAATATATCCACTATCCCTCCTCTGAACATGTCCAAACCATCTCAGCCTTGCCTCTCTGACTTTGTCTCCAAACTTCTCAGCATGAGCTGTCCCTCTGATGTACTCATTTCTAATCCTGTCCATCCTGGTCACTTCCAGTGAAAATCTCAACATCTTCAAATGTGCCACCTCCAGCTCCACCTCCTGTCTTTTTGTCAGTGCCACCGTCTCCAAACCATACATCATAGCAGGTCTCACTACCGTCTTGTAAACCTTTCCTTTCACTTTTGCTGCTATCCTTCTGTCACAAAGCACCCCTGACACTCATCTCCACTCACTCCACCCTGCCTGCACTCTCTTGTGCTCTCTGTCCATTGCTTTGGATGGTTGATCCTAAGTATTTAAACTCATTCACCTTCACCACCTCTACTCCTTGCATCTTCACCACTCCACCTGTCTCCCTCTCAACATTGAGGTAACTGATGACTGTAAATAACTTCTCCATTCCTATTCTGTTTGTATCTTGTGTGTCTAGCTATGTTGCGCTTATCCTCACTGTCTTACATCAGTAGCAGCAGTGAGGATCTTGGAGAGGATCACTCTGGCCAGACCGTCTCTGCTGTAGTCCAGTGTGGATACAGCGAGTTTCAGCACAGCATCCTGGTTCTTTACGGAGCACAGATTCAGCAGGCTGCAAATACAGAAAAATAAGTGCAAATGTCACCTTGCAGGATGTTTTATTAAACAGTTCTGACATTGTTCTAGGTCTGGAAAAGCTCAGAATAGCTTACAGATTTTTCTGCTCACTCACCACTGAAACAGGCCACATTTCTCTAGTAGTTTGACTCCCTGTGGGTGTGCAGACAGCGTCCCCAGGAAGAGGAAGTAGTGTTGGCTGAGTGTAGTGAGCAGGCCATTACTCTGTAGACAGCGCTCGGGCTTCATTCCTGAGGATGAGGAGAGCCATGACACCATGTCCTTCACCAGGTCCTCCAGGTAACCCTGGCCATCCTGGTGATAGTGGCACAGGAGAAAGCACCATCAAGAAAGGCAGGTTAGTAAATGACAAAATATAAAATAGGACTATGTGTGTTAATAAAAACTTCTCTAACCTCATCAGAGTCCATGAGGAACTCAACAAACTGACAGCCAACCACAGTGAGTTGCCTGGCCTTTAGGTGATCCAACGCCAGTCCTGCATACAATTTACTACTGGGCTTATAGAAGTACAGCAGCCTCCGAACAAACCTGCATCACACAGAAACAAATGGGAATTAAAAACAGGATGTAAGAGAAGTACAACAAACTACTTTACATGTTGTAATGTGCAGTGGTATAATAAAGAGCCTTACTTGTGCATCTGTTCATCTTTGTTGTTCCTGAGGTTTACATTAGGCCACTGAAAAGAGAAACAAAAAAAACCCCTGATTTTACACAAGAAAAAAACAGACAAACACTGAGTCTCTGGTGCTACATGAGAACAGCCTGACCTTAAGGATGGTGGCAATAAGCAACCAGTTCCACTCCAAGTTCTGCTTATGGTTGAGTATCTGACTGTCTCTCAGGTTCATCATCAGTGCTTCTTCTGTGTCCTGAGCACAAGGGAATAACGCATCAGACAAAAAACAAAACAAAACAGGAACACAAAGAGAAGTAAGCAGCAGTAATGATAAAAAAATATTCTCATGTATTTGGAATAATTTTGTTCCATATTTGTTCTATTTAAACATTTAATACTTCAGGTTTACATTGTGCCAATCAGCAGGTGTACTCCAAGGCTGCAGTAATAACAGCCCCCCCTCAAAGATAAGCACACCACATATCTTTGTACTGAAAACAAAGAAGATAAAGCTAAAGATGACAAATAAGCTTATCTCCATAAAAAAAACATTCCACCCATTAATCTACTATGATATGATAAGGCAAGGGGTGGAAGCAACGTTCCCTCTAAGCTGCACACTTGCATAATCAAGCACTGCTCCTGTGTCCTCCATGCACAGCAAGTCTATGCAGCACACATGCAAGCACGGCTTAGAGGGAACATTGGGTGGAAGGTGTCAAGTTTGGCATTCTCAGGATCTCTTCTCTGCTTTTTGCAGATGATTTGCTCCTACTGGCTTCATCGAATGACCACGTCCAGCTTGCACTGGAGCAATCTGCAGCTGAGTGTGGAGCAGCTGCAAACCTCCGAATCTGAGGCTGTCGTTCTCAGCTGGAAATGGGTGGAGTGCCCACTCCGGGTTGGGAATGAGATGCTTCCCCAAGCGAAGAAGTTCAAGTATTTTGGGGTCTTGATCACAAGTGAGGGAAGAAGAGAGTGAGAGATACACAAATGGATTGGCGCCACTTCCACACTGATCTATGGTGGTGAAGAAGCACTGCATGTGAAAGTCAAGCTTTCGATTTACCAATCAACCTAGGTTCCTACCTTCACCTATGGTCACATGCTGTGGGTAGTGAACGAAAGAATGAATTGTGATTATGAGCAGAGGAAATGATTTTCGTCTGAATGGACTGTGGACTCTCCCTTAGAGACAGGGAGGGGAGCTCAGTCATTTGGGAGGGGCTCAGAATTGAGCCACTATTTCTTTACACCAAAAAGAGCCAGTTGAGGTGGTTCAGGCATCTAACTAGGATGCTTCCTGAATACCTCCTAGGTCAGGTGTTTTAGACATGTGGAGGCCATGGAGCAGACCAAGGACATGTTGGAGAGATTATGTCTCTTGGCTGGCTTGGGAACACATCAGTGTCACCTGATTAGAGCTGGAAGAGGTGGCTGGGGAGAGGGATGTCCAGCCATATCTGCACAGACGGCTCCTCTCACAACCCAGATGGATGGATGGATGGGTGTTAATTCAAAGTCATAGTGAAACTTGAAGTTGAGCATCTGAAAATCACGTTGGCATTTACCTTAATGACATAGATGTCCTTTTGGACACGCGAGTGTGAATCTCTGCGGTTATGTGATGATGCAGACTTGCGAATGATGTGGTCCAGGTAAAGACTGTGTGGTTTCAAACCTTTCTTCTTCTTCTCATGGAAGCGTTTCAGATTGTTAACAGCTGCACTTGCCCGCCTGGAGCACACAGCAATGAAAATGGATTATATTTTAAAATGAGTTTATAAATTTTAACATACATTAAAATTTGTCTTTATGAGAGAGTACTGCAAAGTATTGTGAGAGAACATAAAGGTCTGCTACACACTAATATGAGTGAAAATTCCGTTATTACAATAAAAAAACAGAAGAGTGTGAGTGTGTGTGCCAGTTTGTACTCACAGTCGTTTCTCTTGGGGGATGTCGAAGGAGGCTGCCATGTTGATGAGGGTGGGAAGGCAGTGCAAGTGGTGACTATGGGAATGAGGAAGGATGGTATTTGCCTAAAAAAAAAAGAGAAAAATCAGCAAATAGAAAATCAAAATGACAGTAAGAGTTGCAGTAGAGAAGTTTTAAGAAAACTAGAATACTACAATATTACCATGTGTAGAAGTTCTCCCAAGAGGATGGTGGCCCTGACAGCAAGCTGGTCATCGCTACTGGTCACAACTTCAACAAGGCCCTATAGTAACAAAACATCAACATAAACACTCGAAAGCTGCTATAATACAACGCTGTGAAACAGCCACACTGCTGCCTAAATTGCCCCAACTGTGAACCAGTTTGCTTTTACTATTATAAGCTTACCTCTAAAAGCCCACTGGTAATGAAGGCAGAAAGAACAAATGCCAGGTAGTTGTCCATCAGGTCAGGCCTAATGAAGAAAATAGAAAATATTTTTATGGTTCCTTTACATGCTGAATTGACAGCAATTTTTGTCATCCTATTTTATTTTTATTTTATACTTTGATATCACACCTGGAGCGTGCCCGATGCGGTAGGATGACTTTGGCCTCAGCAGCAACAAACCCATCAGAAAGTCTCCAGGTGTCCTGAAACCTGGCAGGGTCTAAAGTAAAGCAGAAATAGTTCAAACTATTAGTGTGTGTAAAAAATGGACTTACTTGGGTTCTAAATAAACAAAACATGTTACTGTATTACAACACATCAAAAGCTAAAAAGATTATTTTTCCATTGGAAAAGAAGGCTAATTTTGAATTTGATTCCGTCAACACATTTCAAACCAGAACATCAGTGACATAATAGCTCACCCAGTTCATAATCATCACAATTCAGAGGTTATTGTAATTTGTGAAGTACAGAAAGACAGTGATAAGTTTTCTTGTCACTGGTTGACTGTATTGTACAAACTAATGAGAAATAAAACCCACTGAAAAGTCAAGGAGTCTCACAGTCATATCCAGGGCAAATTAATCTGGTTCACCACCCAACGAAAGAGTTTGAGTTCAGGGGTTTTATGCATACATAGTCAGTAGTAACCCTGGCCATAAAAAGCATTCAAGTAAGTGAAAGCATCATGTCAATGCACTGATCATATTACTGATGGTGGTGATGATGATGATGATGATGATGATGATGATGGGTATGCAAACTGACCTTCAAATTTTCCATTTATAAAAACAGGGAAATTATGCTGATCATGTTGGTGAACCAGGTTATTACCTTATTATCGCCTGCCATCACCCAATGCTATGCTAGTTCTTGTTGGCCCTGACTTATCTTATGATATTATTATGCCATAATTAACCTTAATTACGGCATGTATGTATATATGGCAGAGGGGCACAAGCAAACACTTGTGACGCTGATCTTGAGCACAATTTGGGTGAAGACCCATTAGGTGATCATTCTATGCAAATTTCACTAAAATCTGACCAGTACTCTAGGAGGAGTAGCAATTCTTCTTGAATTGTGGATGGATTGGAAGATAGACGCCTCGCCATGGGGTTAGCTCATAGTTCTAAATATCTGAGACATGTTTATCACTATATCAGAGAACAGGAAAACACCTGTTGTATTTTTGAAAGCAAACTGTTTTGTCATCTTTACTTGATTAAGAATTTCAGCTCAACAGTTTAATTGTCAGACTATTTTTGGTTCAAAACACACCAAATGCTCTCAGTGGGTGACAGTTTATCACCTGGAATCTTTTACTATGCAGCCATGTAGCTGGAATACATGCAGATTGGGCTTTGACCATGTCTTGCCGCAATGAGTAAGGTTTTCCTCCCAAAAATACATCATCTTGATATCTGAATATTTTGCTACAAAATTTCTATACATTATTAGGCATGACTGGGTCTTTGCAGATTTGCAAAGGTACCCATGGCATGCTCACTAATGCATCTCCATACCATTACAGATGCTGGTTTTTCAACTGTGAGCAGAAAATAAATGACAATGTCCCCTTTAGCCTGCAGGACAAAGCAGGTCAAACCACAGGAGAGTTTTCTACTTTGCCTCAGTCCAGTTCTGGCCCAGAAAACGCAGCTGTGTTTCTAGATCATGTTTTAATTTGTATCTGCTGATGCAGTGATTGACTTGTGTTCACGAATAAGGAGTTTTGGAAGTGTTCCTCCCCCCTGCAGTGATGTCCACCAAAGGTTTGTTTTTAAAACAGTGTTGCCCTAGGACCTGAAGATCTCTGCCATTCAGTAACTGGTTTTTAGCCTTGTATCGTTCACATAGATTTCTTTGTAGATGATAAAATCCCACGTGTTTTGTTTTTTTTTTAATTCTTCCAAATTATACACTGTTATTCTTGAATTTCACTACTCACATAGTGGTAAGATCCTCTCATCTCTACTTCTGAATAACTCAACCTCTCTGTGATGCTGTTACTTTTTTAACTAACTAGCTGTTAGATATTCCATGAGGTGTTTTTTATTTTTACATTATACAACTTTTTCCTGATCTTGTTTTACCCCATCTCCATTTTTTAAAATATGAAATTTACATCAAATTCAAAACAAGCATATATTTTTCAGTATTTGTTCTTTATACCATTTTCAGCTAAATGTAGGCTTTAAAATATTTGAACATCATTGCATTCTGTTTTTATTTACTTACCAACACTTAGGAGAGCTTCAGTGAAGTCTTGAGTTATAATGGGCACAGGAAGCCTGAATATCTCATATAACACCTCCAACAAGCCTTTCTGCAGGGCAAATTTTATTAATAGAGTTAAAAACAATCACGTTGGATATGGCAAAAGCTACATTGCTGAGCACCGGTTATATCCCTTGTAACAAAATTTTAAAGTTATGTAATGCAGTGGTTTAAAGGTTTGGGTAACTCATTTTTACTGGAAGGAGAACAAAATCTATGCTTCACCTGTTGAGCTGATCAGTGTGTACGATGACCAGTATACTCCATTTTGATACTTTGACTCCAGGCACACTTAAGAAACAGTCAGGTCTATAAGCTTTGGCTAATGACACTTTTTTTTGCAATTTTGCTTCTGTACACCACCACAGTGAATTTTAAATCAAACAATCAAGATGTGATTGAAGTGCAAAGTTTCTGCTTTAATTCAAGAGTTTTGACAAAAGTACTGCATTAAGTGTTCAGGAATTACAGCCTTTTTGATCCCTCATTTTCAGAGCTCAAAACTAACTGGACATCTGACTAGTAGATTGGTGACCAGGTGAGGCCTGTCCCTTTGTTCTTCCATGACAAACTAAACAGATAAAAACCTGGAAGTGAATCGAAATGCTGAACTTGCATTTAGTAGCTATTCAATGGAATTCTTCATGAGGACCTAAGAGATGTCTGTGCAAGTGAAGGTCGTCATCATTAGGCTGAAAAACCCAAACAAACCTGACAGATGGCAAAAACTTTGGCAGTGGTTAAATTGACAATCTGGTACATTCTTAAAAAGAAGGAATGCACTGGCCCACACAGCAGCAACAAAAAGCCTGGAAGACCAATCAAGACAACTTTCTTTCCTTGGTTAAGCAAAACCCTATACAACATCTAGCCAAGTCAACCACACTTCAGGAGGTAGGTGTATCACTGTCAGAGTCTACGGTCAAAAGATGCTTTCATGAAAGTAAATACAGAAGGTTTACAACAAAGTGCAAAACTCTGGTGTCACTCAAGAGGAAGGTCAGTCTAGATTTTGCCAGAAAACATCAAAAAGAGCCACCCCTGTTCTGGAAAATTTTAAAAATTCTTTGAACAGATGAAATCAATATTAACTTTTACCAGAATGAGAACAGAAAAATATGAAGAAAAAAGGAAGCAGCTCATGATGTGAAGAATACCACATCTGTGGATATGTGAATTGGCGCAATATAAATAAATTTGAATTGAACTGAATCGAATCTGTCAGACATGGTGGAGGCAATGTTATGGAACTGGGTCACCAGTATTTAATGATGCTAAGAGAAGTAGCAGGATGGGGCAAAGAAAACGGATAGTCATCAGTTGCTAAATCAGTCATCTGACCTCTACCCAAAAGAGCATGCTTTTCAGTTAATGAAGACAAAACTGAAAGCAGAGAGACCCACAGACAGGTACTAATGACAGCTGTTTTTTGGCAGTAAAGGCCTGGCAGAGCATCTCTAAGATCTCAATTCAAACTTAAACTTAAAATTCACTGTGGATGTGTTCAAAGGCACAATTGCAAAATAAATACATTTGAAATTGCGTCACTGTGCAAAACCTTATAGACCTAACTATAAAGCCCCAATCTTTCCTACGAAAAAGTAAATACGAATCGAGATGAATATGGTTTGTGTTGTTTCGTAATGAATCCCAAAATAATTTTAAGTGCCTTGTGTTTGACTTTGCTGAGTGTCGTAATATCTTACAAGACTTTGTAAACACCTCATTTTGTTATGGAAGTCGAAGGGTTACAATTCTGTAAACCTTTACAGCATGTTGCAAAGATGTCGTAGACTGTTTTAACTGCTTTGTAAATGTTGTAAAAGCATCCTAATTGTTCACAACCACATCAGGCTGGTTTGGCAAACGTTTTCCTCAAGGAAGAGTCACAAATGTTCATGAAGCAGTTGTGAGGCAAGTACGACACCTCACCTCGAGAAAGTCATAGGTACCTCATAACATGTCATGTGAATTCATAATATTTTCCTTCTATTTCCTAAACAATTTTTCACATTTTGTATCTTTATTGTAACCATTCCATAATGGTGTGCGTGGAGCTGTAAAGGCATCACCTTATCCATTTCTGCTTCGCAATGAATCATCATTTCATGTTGTGCTGATTCGTAATCAAATTTGTGCAAGTGCAAACTCAGCTTAAGCAAAAGTCCTTTTCCATAAAGGAAATTTTGGTTACTTAAAGGTCTAGGGTAAATCTATCATGGGTCAGATGAAAACTTTGCAAGCAACAGAACAACAAGTCAGTGCTTTTAAATAAGAAAACGTCCTTAAGCTGAAAATATTTTTATACTCACCCTAACTTCCATATTTGGTATGCAAAGTAAGCCAATTAAAGACTGGATTCCAGAATTTCCAGCCTTGCATAGGTTGATAATTCCTGAGTTAAAAAAAAGGAAGATATTTAATTAAATACAATTAAGAAATATTTACACAAAAATAATTATATTAATATCAAAGCCCTTACCAGACCAGGAGCGGAAGGCAGCCACTATAGCCATTCTGCTTGACAAAAAACGGGCCTCTCTGTCTTCCCTGTGAACATAAAAACACATCTGAAAACTGGAACTCATGTTATAGCATTATGATCCCCCCCTAACTGGCTTTTCTCAAAACATTACAAAGCTTTCTGCAAAGGACTACACAACAGAAACAAACCATGTAAGATCTTTAATAAAAATCTGACTTGACATCATCTGGCAAGCCACTGTGGAATCAAGCTGCCCTGATAACAAGGTTACCTAACAAAAACAGGACACAAACCCTCCTCTCACTCGCTGCATGGTTTTTCCAATATTGGATAACAGCAAACAGTCAACAGAGGGAAATGTCAGACACTCAATCTTTTTGTTTCTATTGTAACACAGACTTTTAATACCAATACACACTCACTTGAGCTGCCCTTCAGCCGTGTCTGCATTGTGACGATAGTGAAAATCAGTGAAAGGCGCCAAGATTTGCTGGAGAACAAAGCACAAAACACACAGAAGATTGATATATACAAAATACAGCACTAAAGAGCGCGTTACACTACATATTTCTTTAATATTCTCATGAAACATCTCGCAGAAATATTAACCTATTGCACACTGATATAACATCCGTGTAGATCTTATGATTGCACTGATAAATTATTGCTGTCCTAGGTGTTTACAGACAATGATGCTATAGAGAAATGCTGTAACTGATTACTGTAAGCTCCATGGGAAAGAGACAGGCACCTACAGCTCTGCAAATCCTGACTGGAATGGCTCCCAGTACACTGGGTCATTTATAAACAGCAGCTTCTTCTCAATTCATGCAGTATCTGTGTGTGTGTGTACCTCCAACTCGACATCAACACGCACATACTGGCGGGTGCGTGGGTGGTTGAGTAGATGGAGAATGGTGGTGATAAGTGCTTCATTGATGCGACTCAGCTGACAGTCAATCACACTCTTGAGGATGGTGCTGAGGCCTCCCCGTTTGGCCACAACCTCTGGGTTTTTCAGGGCTACAGAGGCAACAATAATAATGTCAAGCATTAACAGCTCTCCATGTGAGAAAGTTTTTATGTCACTAACAATACAATAACACTCCCTCAAGAGTTCCACAACAAGCAACTCTGTGTGCCTACATTTTAAAAGGCCAGGTACTTACCTAGCTCACATATAATGGCTATGGCAGCACGGACCATGCGGTCTCTCTCCTGCAGGCCGTCAGTCCCCACAGCAATTAAAGAGTTTGCAATAGATGTGGGGAACAGCATGGCATTGACAGTGATAATCTACAGAGGCAAAGAAAAGGAGAAGAGACAAACATGAGTCATCAAAAACAAGTCACGACAAAGAGAGGCAAAAATAACTTTAGTGTTTTTTATGGTCACCTTTTCTAAGACTCCAGAAAAAAAAACTTTTGAAATGTGAAAAGAGTGACTATTCTGATGGTCACGTATGTAGTGTTTGTAAAACCTATAGTTCCTTCAAGAAATGGAAGCTGAAATCATATTCTGAATATATGAACCGTGTGAAGAAGATTTACAGTAAACTACAGAACTATAAATAACCTCGCCTGCAGACTCACGCAAACATCCACACTGACACTTCTGTTAACCCCAGGATCTTCCTGGTGGCACTCTCCTGGCACAAGACTGCACAGTGAGGGCAAATTCCTCTAGTGACATGACAGTGGCGCTAGAACTAGTAAGAAGAAACAGAGATCAGCAAAACATATATTATCTTACTTTTCGGACTAGTCGCAGAGCCTGAGTCCTCTCCCCCTCATTACTTTGCTGGATGTCAATGCATCTGAAACAACCCACAGGCATAATTAGTCATGTGGAACAGCCAGGCAATGGGAAAAAATAAATGTGTCAGCAGGTGAAAATGACTGAAGCATGATACTGAACTTGCAACTTTACTAAGAATTACTAAGTTGACTCAACTTTGTGTGAAGAAGGGGAATACACTTGAGTCCATAATATGAAGTGAGCCAAACAACTTTTCCATCTGACTGGATAGGGAGTTAAAGCAGGAGCTCACCTGGCTATCAAGTAATCCACTTGAAGTCTGAGGACCTTCTGCAGTATGCTGGTATCTCTAATGAGGTAGCGAAGCGCCCGTAACCCCGCAGCACGCACTTCTTTAGCTTCATTAAGTAGAGCTAGTCGCAGACTAGAGATTAAGATGGAAAAAAAATCAGATGCCTAAAACTACAGCATGTACAACCTGACACAAGATTTGAATCTTTCCAGAACGCTTTTGGGAACTCAATCATTTTTGCTAATTCACAACATCAATGTACCAAATGCAGAACAGCTTAGTACTTGACTACAGTATACTATCACAACCACTGTTTACTGATAGCACTTACCAAATGATGATTTCTTCGTACGTAAACCCAAAGCTTTCCTCGCGGTGGCCAATGCTGCACAGCAGCTATACAAACAGAGAAAAACAAATGAATTATCTGGATATGATGATGACTGCATTAACACGGCTTTAGTCCAGGATAAGAGTAAGTTGAACCCAAGCAGGTAAGTGCCAACTTAATTGGACTAGCTTAATTGTGAATGAACAATACGTTTTCATCTGTTTTAGATGTAGGTTCTAATTGGGAAAGCCAAAGTGGCAGCACATTCACAGGTTGACCGTGTGCTTCTGTCACCGCCACTTGCTGTTTAAGCACGTTGCTTGCATAATAATATAATTTGAAAATAGAAGGTGATAAGAGAAAGTCTCCAATGGCTGGACTAATTCTGTTGTACTGTTCTGTCCATAGCCTAGATAAGTGCTCCTGTTTTCTCTAAACCATCAGGCCTGGCAGTCAGCATGACCCTGTTTCCTGCATGAATGTCTACCTTTAGCAATTCCCTCAAGACAGGTAAGACCGTAATACATTTTTAAAAAAATCATAGCTCATCATCCTTAAAAGAATTACTCTTGTGCTTAAGAGCAGTATGTATTACACCATTTGATGATTCATTTTTTTCCCTCTGAGAGGCACTCTCTTGAAAGTTCAGTCACTGCTAACCAGTGTCCTCATTATTTAGCTTCTTCACCAGCAAGTCTCTTGTCCTGTGATGAGATGATGTCCTATTCCTCAGTATTATATTGCAGCTGGTGACAGTAGAATGTCTCCTACTCTGGAGGGCCAAACTAACCTGAACCTACAGCAGATGGGCTACTGGTACATGTGGTTTTACGCCAAGCACACTGTGCAATGCAGAACAAGAACTACGGTTGCCGGTGGCAGTCTAAGACAGAGTTCATTTTGAGAAAGAGAGAGGATATCTTAAAGGCCTCATAGTATCGTATTATCCCAAAAGCGTATATTCACCCTCAGCGTTCAGGCCTACTTGTGGTTCCTAGAGTTTCTAAAAGTAGAATATGAGGCAGAGCCTACAGCTAACAGGCCACTCTCTTGTGGGACCATCTCCAAGTTTGGGTTTGAGAGAAAGACACCCTCTGTAGTTTTAAAATTAGGCTTAAATCTTCTCTTTTAGAAAAAGGTTCTAGATAAGATGGATCAGGTGACCTTAAACCACTGGGGAGTTCCCATAATACAGTGAGTATTTCTTCTCTGCTCACTCATTTCACACCCCACAAATGTGCCACTACTGGAAGCTATTAAATCTTAAGCAATTTCCCCCTGGGGATTAATGAAATATTCTGATTCTGATATCTTCTCTTTCCCCTCACCACCAACCAGATGGCTGTCCATCCTTGAAACCGGTCCTGCTGAAGGCCTCTTCCTGTTAAAAAGGTGTTCTTCCTTCCCGTACTTGCCAAGTGCTTGTTCATAGCAGGATGGTCTGATGGTTGAATGTTCTCTCTAATATTGTAGGGGATTTCCCTTATGATATAAATAATACTGACACTACATTAATGCAATTGAATTGAAAACAGAAGTGAGACTGAGTGCAGGGGCAGTCTATTATCTTAATCAATTATTTATTGCAAAGTGCTTTGGCGGTAAAATATTTGTAGAGGAGAAACTTAAAATGGTAATTTTTATTATTTCATTTCAGAAGCTTGTACATACATAAACACATGCAAACCATCAAGCGTGACAAATAAAACCCGAATCTGTGGGAAACACCATGATTTAATTAACAAAGACGTAAAAAATGTTTTGCTTATAACACCAAAACATAGTTATAGGTTTCAAAAAAACATTTTCTACAGTTCTCACAAAAACAGTAAAAGAAGAATGTACACTTCTCTCTTTCACTGTAGAAAGATGGCCTTGCGGGCCTTTCTTGAGGGAAGTAAGCTACTCTCTCTTTGTTGTCAGTTACCGGCACAAAGACAGAACAGGTGTTCCTATTACTGAAATTAGCTGTTAAACTAATCCCAAGTTTCTATGTAATGGTCATCCAAATGCTGTGTGGTGTGTTTGTGTCCCCCAATACAGTTAGGTTCATACAATTTGGGACAATGACGCATTTTTTTTTGTAATTTTGCCTCTGTATACTACCACAATATATTGCAAAACAAACAGTCAAAATGTGATTTCAACTTTAATGCAAGGGGTTTGACAAAAGAACTGCATCAACTGTTTAGAAATTACAGCCATTTTTATACACTGTCCTCACTGTCAGAGGCTAAAAGGAATGGGATGAATTATTATTTGAAATAGAAGAATTGTTTTTATACTTGGATGAAAATTCTGTCTAAGGTCTAGAACCCATGGACATCACCAAATGCTGCGTTTCCTCCCTTGAGATTCTCTGCCAGGCCTTTACTCCAGCCACCTTTAGTTCCTATATGTTTGTGGGTCTCTGTGCCTTCAGTTTTGTCTTCAGTAACTGAAAAGCTACTCTGTTGGGTTGAGATCAGGTGACTGACTTGGCCAATGAAGAAGATCCCATTCCCTTAACGTTCATGTTACTTTTACATTATGCTTTGGTTTATTATCCATTTGCACTGTGAAGCACTGTCCAATTCTGCAGCATTTGGCTGAATCCAAGCAGAGAGTATAGCCCTGTACACTTCAGAATTCATCCTGCTACTTCTGTCAGCATTCACATCGTCAATAAACACTAGTGACCCTGATCCATGGCAGGCATATATGCCCATCAAATAAAATTGCCTCCACCATGTTTGACAGACGATGTGGTATGCTTTGCATCATCAGCTGCTCCTTTCATTCTTCATGCTTTTCTCTCCCTATCAATCTGGAACAAGTTCATCTTGGTTTCATCTGTCCAAAGATTTTTTCCCCAGAACCGGGCAGACTTTTTAAAATGTTTTTCTGCAAAATCTCATCTGGCCTTCCTGATCTTGAGTGACATCAGAGGTTTGGACCTTGTTGTAACCTTCTGTATTTACGTTCATGAAAGCATCTCTTGATTGCAGACTCTGACAATGACATACTTACCTCCAGGAGACTGTTCCTGACTTGGCTAGTTGATGTTAAGGGGCATTTCTTAACCAAGGAAGGCAATCGTTCGTTTTAATTGTTTTCTGTGGTCTTCCAGGCTTTTTGATGTTGCTCACTAGGCCAGTGCATTCCCTCTTTTTACAAATGTGTCACACTGTTGTTTTGGTCACTCCTAAAGTTTTTGCTGTCTCTCTGATGGGTTTATTTGGGGTTTTTTTCAGCCTAGTAATTGCCTGCTTTATTTGCATCAACTTTTCTTTGGACCTTATTTTGAGAGTTTTATTGAACAGCTACCAAATGCAAGTTCAACACTTAGAATCAACCTTGACAAGAAACTGCTTGTCATTCAATTGTCCAATTATTTTTGAACCTCGGAAAATGGGGGACTATGTATAAAATGGTTATAATTCCTAAACAGTTAAAACAATTCTTCTGTCAACCCCCTTGAATTAAAGCAGAAACTCTGCATTTTAATCCCACTTTGAGTGTGTGATTTAAAGGCTACTGGGGTGGTAACCAGAGGCAAAATTACAAAAAAGTAATGGATCTAACTGTAACTGCAGAGCTCATCTGGAAAGTTACCAGCTATAAGCCAGGCCTAAGTAGAAAGAAGGTCCAACCTCACGTGAGGTGATGTGGGGCTAGATGCTATGGTCAGTTTATTTTTTTCATTTTTTAATGCAAATTGAATGATTAAGAACAGACATATGAAGCAACAAAGTTGATTCCATAATATTTTTGATTTTTTTTTTTTTTTTTTTTTTTAAATTAACTTTTTTT
>VUQH01041744.1:0-10064 GCA_015106775.1 Etroplus canarensis | reverse complement strand
AACATATCCAAACCATCTCAGCCTTGCCTCTCTGACTTTGTCTCTAAAATGCTCAACCTGAGCTGTCCCTCTGATGTACTCATTTCTAACCCTGCCCATCCTGGCCAGTCCCAGCAAAAATCTCAAAATTTTCCACTCTGCCACCTCCAGCTCCGCCTCCTGTCTTTTTGTCAGTGCTGCCATCTCCAAACCATACATCATAGCAGGTCTGACTACTGTCTTGTAAACCCTTCCTTTCACATCTAGTGCACCTGTTGTTAATTTCATCAACATTAAAGCAACTGAAACTGATTAACAACCCCCTCTCTACTTAACTGACCAGATTAATATCCCAGAAGTTTAACTGACTTGATGCTATACTCTGATTTAAAAAGTTTTCCTTTCTTTTTTCTTTTTTGAGCAGTGTATTTTCACAGTCATTACTGAAAACTTCATAGCTTTTGTACACTTAGGTGCATAATCCTCTGGACAGTTACACACTTTTTGTAATTTTTCCTCTGTACACCACCACAGTGGAATTTAAAAAGTCAAACAGTGATCGAAGTGCAGTTTCAGCTTTATTAAAAGGGTTCAACAGAAAGAATTGCATGAGCTGTTTAGGAATTACAGACATTTTGATACGCAGTCCTCTGTTTTAAGAGGCTCAAAATGGACAATTGACTGACAAGCAGTTTCATGTCTAGGTGAGGCCAGTTCACTCATTATTCCATGACAAACTGAGCACATAAAAGGTCTGGAGGTGATTCCAAGGGTTAAACTTGCATTTGGTGGCTGTTCACTGAAACTCTCATTATAAGTTCCAAAGAGATGATGTAAGTGAAGGAGACCAAAAACAAAAATAAACCTGTCAGGGAGATAGGAGAAACTTAAGACATGGCCAAAACACAATCCGGCATATTTGTAAAAAGAAGGACTGCAGTGGGCAACTCAGCAACACCAAAAAGCCTGGATGGAAGACAGCTAACGTGGATGATGACACGATTGTGTACTTGGTTAAGAAAAACCCTTCATAGGATCTAGCCAAGTCATTAACACTCTTAAGGAGGTAAGTTTATCACTGTTAAAGTCTACAATCAAGAGATGCTTTGTGAATGTAAATATAGGTGCAACAACGTACACACCTTTGCTCACAATCAAGAACTGAAAGGTCAAAAGATTAGATTTTACTAAAAAAAAAAGAATCTAAATGAACCTGTCCAGTTCTGGAACAAAATCTTTGGTCACATGAAGCCAAAATGAACTTGTACCAGAATGATGGGAAGAGAAAAGTAAGGAGAAAGCAAGGAGAAGCTCATGATCCAAAGCTGACAAACATGGTGGAGGCAATGTTACGGCATGGGTATATATGGCTGTCAGTAAAACTAGATCAGTAGTGTTTACTTATAATGTGAATGCTGACAGAAGTAGCAGGATGAACTCTCAAGTGTACAGGGCTATACTATACAGATTCATCCAAATGCTGCAGAACTGATTGGGCAGTGCTTCACAGTATAAATGGAAAATGATCCAAAGCATACTGCAAACGTGATATGAGCAGCGCTAAGAAATTGAATATTCTTCAATGGCCAAGCCAGTCACCTGATCTCAACCTAACAGAGCAGAGTTTCAGTTACTGAAGACAACACTGAAGGCAGAGAGACCCACCAACAAACAACAATTGAAGGCAACTTCAGTAAAGGCCTGGAAGAGCATTTTAAGGAAATACAGCATTTCATGATGTCCATGAGCTTCAGACTTAAGTTAATCACTGACTGAGAAGGATTTTCATTAAGGTATTGAAAACAGCCCTTCAATTTAAAATTATGTTAGTTTGTCCCATTACTTTGGAGCCTTTGAAAATCAGGGTCTGTGTATAAAAATGGCTGCAATTCCTAAACAGTTAATGCAATACTTTTGTCAAACCTCTTGAATTAAAGCTGAAAGTTGGCACTTCAATCACATCTTCCCTAGAGAGGCAAAAATACACCATGTGAGTTATTATCTGAAAACATACAGACCTTGGTGTAGATACAGCCTATGGGTAAACATTTAAAGTAGTGAACTTATTTCCACATCATATTTTGATAAATATCTGATCTGCAGTGAAAGAGGATCTCAGAACTTGTGGAAATATGACTTTTTAAAATGTACAATATTATAAGTAAAAGTGTGCAGTTATCAATTTAATCTTTATAAATATGTCCTCCTAAATAATGTTATACTACAGTACACCTTTTGTGTTCTTTTGTTTTACTACAAGTAAAACAGGTATTCTGTTAAGAAAACAATTAACGCTGATGTTCATTCAAACTGAGGGTTTTAAGTGTAAAACCAAAATGGCAGCAGTAATATAGCTGCAATACCCATCGTATACACTAGGCGTCACCCATATCCTTCCATCTATCTATACACTACCCCTCAAAAGTTTGGGATGACTTGCAAATTTCAGTTTTTCAAAGAAAAATACATTTTAATGCAATTCACAGACAGTTCAATCTATTTCAAAAACCAATGCAATGAGATGATTTTCAAGAATGTTCTACAGTTTTGCATAGAGGGCTATTATCAGCAACTGTCAGTCCTCTGAATAAATTCCCTGGCACATCCAAGTTAATCATTTTATAAGGTTAACTGATTATAGGAAACCCCAATTGTGTTGCACATCTGAAAACCATTGTACTAATATGGGAGCAAAAAAGAGAGCATGGCATGCTTTAGGTTAGTTCAGTGTCTGAAGAATCAGCAGCTGTTTGTTTGTTTACAGGCTCAAAATGGCCAGAAAGAACTTTGTTTAGAGACCCATCAGTCTACTGTTGTGCTTAGAAAGGAAGACTTAAAATCTCTTACCATGCTGTTATCTAATCCCTTCAGAGAGTAGCACAAACTGGCTCTAACAAGCACAGAAAAAGGAGTGGGAGACCCTGATGCACAACTGTGCAAGAAGACAAATATCTGAGAGTGTGTAGTTTAAGACAAAGACACCTCACAGATTGTCCACTGGCAGCTGCACTAAAATATGCAGGAAGAAGATAAATCACAGGCTGGTCAATAAAAAGAAAAGACTGACATGGGCAAAAGAGCACAGACACTGGACACTGGAAGAAGGTGTTGTGGACAGATGAGTCCAAGTCTTTGGCTCAAATAGGAGAACATTTGCGAGATGCAGAACATATAAAAAGAACCAGTGCAAGAACCGTGCTTAATACTATCATTCAAGTATGGTATAGTGGTATAGGCAGTGTAATGGTCTGGGGTTCTTTGACGGTGGTAAAATAAGAGATTTGTAAAGAGTGGAGGGATCTTGAGGAAGGAAAGCTATCAAAAGATTGTGCAACACCATGTCATACCCTGTGGACAGCACTTGATTGGGGGCAGTTTCATCCTACCACAGGATAATGACCCAAAACACACTTCCAAAATGTATCAACAATATTTAAAAAATAAGTAGTCTGCCAGGATTCTGACTGTAATGGAGTGACCAGTACAGTATTCAGATTTGAACCCTATTGAGCCTTTGTGGGATCAGCTTGACTATATGGTACGGAGCAAGACTCCATCAAGCCAATCAATCTTGTGGGAGATGCTTCAGGAAGCATTGGGTGAAATCTCTTCAGATTACCTTGTAAAATTGACAGCTAGCATGCCTAAGGTCTACCAGGCTGTGATTGCTGCAAAAGGTGCTTTTTTAAATGAAGGCAAAGTTTGAAGAACACATTCATCATTTCCATTAAAATCATCATTTCCAACACTGACAATGTCAGCATAAACAATCAACATTTAATATATTCACCATTTTAAATAATTACACTTGCAATGTTGAGTATTTTGTCCATGCTTATATTTATTTCAGCTAACACCTAAATCCATAAAAGAGAGTGACTCTTATGTTTCCTCTCTGTAATTGCACTAAAAGCTGAAAGTACCTTTAAACACATTCAATATATATGCTGTCTGGATATCTGGCAGTTCTGCTTAATTTAAAAAACAAAATAGCAAAAGACCACATTCCCCCATTCTGCGCAGCTTTATATTTTTACAGACAAACTCAAATACATCGCTTTTTTCTAAAACTTAAAATACAAGATTCTTTTAAGTTAGGGTTGTTGCAGACATTAGAGCATCAATATCCTGAATTACTTTGGAGGTCCTGTGAAGAGCTTCAGTAATGGAGTTTTCATTTACTGGTTCATGAATGACATCTGCAGGACTACCTTCCAGATCCGCATGTGTTTTCCCTCTTCGTAGCACATGGCTGTTCTCCAGCAGAACTGGGCACGTGATGTTAAAGAGTACACAGAGATATCGTCAATACAGAGATTAACATTCATGTACTGAAGGATACAGTTGAATCGCTTTATCTTCTCAAGCTCTGCAGCAACAACCTCTGATCTGAAATGAAAAGTCAAGTCAAAGTCAAATGAGCACTACATGCAGGCTGTCAACAGTTTATAGCTTTTACTTAATAATAATTAAATACTAAGAGTGACCCCAAAACATAACTCACCGACTATCTGCGTCCTCTGTTACACTCATACGCTGATCAATAGACACAGCATTGGGCAACTTTTCTTCAAATGCACTTGGTTTAGAAAAATAGCTGTCCTGCAAACAAATTATACTCAGTTATTACCAATTTACAAGACTTAATGCTGTAGGAATCCACAGGTGTATCAGGAGGCACTACTTCTTTGAGCTCTTGCAAGCAGCTAGGTGTGGCAGGAAGCTTCAGTAATCTCTTGGCCTGATTGTAGCAAGTGAGGATCCTGTAAAACAGCTATAAGTTAGGTGGAGACCAGAAAAAATTAAAGTCCTTTAACTCATCAGACTGTGAGGAAGTGATGCAGCTTACCTGCTTGCACGACTAACAATAGAGTGTATGGAGTAGGCCTGTCCAAGTACATCAGGCGGAAGGCTGTTTAAATGGTAAGTTATCTCCTTCACCTGCAGGTATTACAGATACATTGAGTTTGTATGAACTGAGCAACATATATAAGTAGATTATATTTTACACAGTTTCTGTGAGGAGAGGCTAAAATTTACCAGCCCTGTTTGAAGTTCAGGTTTGTGATGGGTAAAATAAGAGTTCAGGTTGTGGTTAGAGCGGATGACTGATCCATCTCCCGGGGAAATCTCAACTGAGACAGCTCCACTCAGCATCCTACACAGCAGACATACAGGTAAATATATCATTATAGTGCAGATTTATAAATCATCTGCCACTATATAAAAAGGCGCTTTCTATACTGCACAATAATGATTTTAATCATTCTGAATTATGAGTTTGCACACTTTTGCACATGAACTCCAACTTTAAAAGTTGTATTAATTCAAAGCAAGTTATAGTAGAATGATTTGAGCTAATGATCTGAGTTACATTAGAGGCATTCTTTTAGAGTCGCATGTAAGATATCAGAGATCTTCCAGGCTGGTGCTCAATTGGATTAACTAGAGGGATGCTCTAATCTGCTCTGATTCAGTTCACTTTCAGGCCACTGATGACAAACTACAAATAAGTTCAAGAACTTTTATTTTCACTTCAAGCCTTCATGCTGTGGAAAAATTACATATTTTTACACAGAAAAACACACTCAAAATAATAGTCGTTTTCATCATATTAAAGCAAATATTTCCATGCTATAAACACTAAAAATTATGTTTTAGGGTAACTTTGTGAGGATGAGTGAAAAGATAGAAGAAAATGTGACACCACAGTCATTATAAGCGACATGGCACTCAATTCTGCACTAACATTTATGGGACAGTTCTGCAACAGCAACAATAGTATTAGAAGTATAACCCACCCACCCATCCATCCACCTATCCATCCACTATGAGTTTCTCTAGGCATAAAGCTTTCTGAAGAATTATTTTGAGGCAAAGTCAGCAAACATGTCAAGCAGTTCTAATCAGATGCCATTCTTATGTTCTGGTGACCATTAAAAATCGAAGAAGATAGTGCCTGAAGGTGCTTCAAGATGCTTGCCAGGCGGTAAGACGTCCTTATAGAAGCACTTTGGTAACACATTTTTAACCACTTTTCCAACTAAGGTCACAGGGTGCTGGAGCTAATCCCAGCTGTCATATGACAAGACGTATGGTACAATCTCAACTGGCTGTTAGTCTAAGCATAGGATACATTACTGCCCTGGTTTACCTTTCATAATCTCTTATTTTTTGCTACCTAATGATGCTGTTTTTACAAAAAAAAGAGTAACTTGACTGTGTAAGAATTACTTTTCCTCCACTCTGTAAGACTGGAGCCTAGAAGAAGATCAAATCAAGAATTTGATAAGATGAGCTTTACAGTGCCTAACAACACAGACAAAAGACAGCAGACTGTCCCTTTGGCTGATCCATTCTAACACCAACCATCTTTCGGGCCCTTCTAAACCCTGAAAAACCTGCAGACTTACCTGTAAGTGACTCCTTGACACCACGCTATTTTTATCATCTCTGTTGGAAGGTCTGCATGTTCTTCTTTGGCCAGGGGATCTTTAACCTTCCACCTTAAATACACAAGGAAGGAAGCCTAAATTAGTCACTCAATAACATTAAATTGTATACAAAACTCTTGCTATTAATCCTAAAACCTGTGCCAATGAGGTGATGGACATGTGAGAGGCAGAGCCTGAGGAAGGTGGGACTGTCTCTCTTCACTGGATACATCCATTATATTTATTCTCATGTCCGCCTGGTTGGAATTGATAGTTTCCCCATCCCCTACATCTTCAGCTTTAGAGAAATGAGCCGCCCAGTAATGGCGAGCCAAAGAAAGAGGGTAGGCCCATATGGCAGCCACCGCACAGCAGGAGTGATGCTGGACCACTGTGGTGGACTGGTACATTTGTTCAGGCTGAGAAGAAAAGATAAATCAATCACATATCAAACTTTAGCTATGAGTGGATCAATATTTGGAATAAGCATTACCTTCTGCCGGGCAGTAATGTCAATCTGAGGAGAACAAGAACTCAGTCTAGTCCGCTGTTTCCTCATGCTTCCTCTTCCTTGATGCACCTCTTTGGTCTCATTACAGGTGTTGTCATTGATCAGATTGCTTACTTGAGAGCCTGGGCTGCCATCAGGGTCTTTGCCTAAATGCTGCATGCTGTGGTGCTGATTTTGAGTAGAACTGAGGTTGCAAGTAAACTCGATTGAAAATTCTTCACCTGAGGGCGACAGCATCAAAACAGCTCGTCCTTCCTCTGACCTGATGATGGTCTCTCCTCCAGGTCCATATTCAGCCTCGGAGGAGGACATCTCAGGCCACTGGATGCTTGAATCAATGCTGAAAAAGGGCTGCAGGAAGAAATGCAGAGGTGGAAAGTAACAAAATAGAAATACTTCATTACTGTACCTCAGTATAGTTTTTAGGTATCTGTGCTTTACTTGAGTAGTTCCTTTCCTGACAACTTTTAACTATTACTCCCTACATTTCAACACAAATACCTTTTTAATCCTTACTCCTTACATTTTCATAAAAGGCTTGTTACTTTAGTTTAGCACATTTGAGGGAAGTTATTGTTATTCAGCCTGACTGCACACCAGGTTCAAATCTAAATGCAGGGAAAAATAACACATAAAAGACAATCCTGTTGATATATCCATCATCAGCACTTATTGTATGCAAATGATGTGAAAGAGGTAAGAGAGGAAAGAGGGAAAAAACATAAATTTTCCTTTTTCTGTTTAAATGTAGAGGATAAACCATTCATCTACAATGCAGACAACAGCAACTAGAGCTAGGTTTTTATCTGCTTTGTTTCTCTCTGCTTATGTTCTACATAACAGGTGTTTGAGCGGAGTACATTCATAAGAAGAACTAATAGAACCTGAAAGTTCCTGTTCCTTTATAATAATATTTAAATATTATATATTAATTTGACATAAGGTTCAGTTAACAAAAATACCTGGTAGAAATGTCCTTCATAAAGAGAGAGAAAGAGAGTTTTAACTTTTATCCTTTGAGGACATTTCAGAGCCTGTACTTTTTCACTTTTACTTGAGCAAAGAAGTCGAATAAGTACTCCAACTTTTACCAATCTTTTTTTAAAGCAAGTAGCTGTAATTCTACTTAAGTAAGTAATGTGTGCACATTTGTCACCTCTGAATAAATTCAGAACATATAGAGAGAGAATAAGAGCATCACCCCAGACCAGATCAATCTAAATGTGGGACAATGTGGGACACATTAGCAATGCTGGGAGGTAGTCTAATTTTCATATCTAATCTAAAATAAAACGCAATAAATTGTCCAGGTTACTAGGTTGGAATGGAGCATGTAAAGGTCAAATATATTATATTCCAATACCACTTTTCCAACTCGCTTTCTAAGTAAATACAGTAATTATAAAGGGAAGCTTACATTTGTTTTTATAGTTTTATATGGTCTTTATATTCTTCTGTATTCCCTTTTATTTCAGCTGCTGTTGTGTCTGGTAACCATCTTTGGGTTTCAGTATAGTTGCACCCATAGATTGGCACAGATTTTTTTGAGCTATATACAATAATTTTAGCAATTTTTTGCCAAGTACGACACACATATACTGTCACTTCATGCCATAGTTTATCTTGTGTCAAACTGAATACTCCAGCAAGACAGAAAAACTCTGTTTCTCAGTATATATTGATTCTTCATTTTCTATGTGGTAGTTTCCATCATACTCATCCAAATCTACAAAAGCCTGTGACTTTCTGTTGACTTACAATGTTACCTGATTGCCATGGCGTTAGACAGGGTAGCCTTCATTTTGCTTTAATAAAAGCCTTCCCTGCTTTCTTCACATGCCCACACTTGAGAAAAGTGCATGTCAAAATGTGAGACATTGTCTCAAGATGTGGGACCGGGGGAACCAAGGGGTAAAAATGCTGTGCAGTCCCACATAAAAAGGGGCCAATAAAATCAGGCCACCCTATCCCAGGGGGTCAGCAACTGTTACTATTAAAAGAGGAATTTTTAGCCTTTATAATGAAGGTGACACTGTCTATTAAAATATTAACAGGCATAAAACCTCTGCCAAATTACCAGTGCGGATCATTCCACTGTGGCGACCCCTTGGGGAGAATAAAAGGGAGCATCCAAAGATACATGATTTACCAATAGGTGACATTATTAAACTATAAATTAAAAAAAAAAAAGTTATTACTTCTAGTACCAACAAAACAGAACAGCTGTGATGCAGGTGAAAAAATATGTGTCGGCACATACAGGCCTACTTTAAACACTGCTTTTAGATCTGAGGTGCAAATGAATGAAATTAAAAGTAGCCTTATTTGGCAATTAATAAAAACAGTAAAGATAATAGTTAAATAAACAGGCCAGTTTCTAATCCAGCTACAGATCAAGCAACCTCCGCCCCTTTGGATTTAGAAGCCATGGCTAGGGATACTCAGGACTACCTACTTATGCAGTTGCATTCCTGTTAAACAGAGGTTCTGCAAAATTAGGACGCCAAGTGATGGAAAATGTAAGCAATCATATTAAAAAACCATGTTAAACGTAACTACTGCTATTTTCATATTCAAATAGTTTTATGTCAAAACCTCAGGGAGCCAGTGGAGATGGGCAAAAGAGCCGCATGTGGCTCTGCAGCCACGGGTTCTAGACCCATACATAGTTTGAGGGTCTAACAGTGGGCTAGGAAATAGCTCTTCATACCTTCTTGTGATCAACAGAGATAAGTTCATCTGGCAGATATGGCTGGCTGGCGTACTTATTTCTAAATACCAAAGCAGCAACCATCAGCTCCTGGAATAAAAAAGTGACAGGCTGAATAAAGTGAAACCAAAGTGTAATCCCAGAAATAGAACACACCATGATACACTGTAGCAACAGAAGCCACGTCTCTCGTAATCCTGATACTTCATGTTGCTACCTTGTATGTGCTGATGGTGAACCTGGTCCTCTGTCGGACTCTCTCGGCTGGCTGCAGAGGGTGTGCTCGGGGGTCTGCGGCTTTCACCAGCAAGAATTCACAGCCACACGGCGACAGCTGTAACCGCGCCCCGTTTGCGTAACGAATATCCACCGACTCATCTTCGTACATGATCATCAGACTGACACCGGCGCTGGTTTCCATCGTAAACCT
>VUQH01041743.1:0-12741 GCA_015106775.1 Etroplus canarensis | reverse complement strand
AGTGTGTAGACTCACTGAGTGCTGACAGTGAGGGGTAGTTGTGTAGAAAGTGGTTGTGATCCTCTGTGTGTGAGAGCTGCTCCAGCTGGGCGTCTTTCCTCTTCAGCTCAGTGATCTCCTGCTCCAGCTTCTCCTGAAGCTCTTTGACTCGACTCACTTCAGTTTCCTGCTGGGATCTGACCTGCTGCTTCACATCACAGCTTCTTTTCTGGATCAGACGGATCAGCTCAGTGAACATCTTCTCACTGTCCTCCACTGCTTTATCAGCAGAGCCATTGATGGCCTCCACCTCCTGTTGAAGCAGCTTCACCTCTTTCTCTCGCTCCTGGATTCTCTGCTGGATTTTTACTTGTCTCACCTCCAGCTCCTTCTGCTTCTCAGTCCTTTCTGCTGCAGCTGGGACTGTTTCATGGCCTTTATGTTCATCCATTGTGCAGAGATAACAGATACTCTGCTGATCAGTACGACAGAAAATCTTCATCACCTCATCATGACGAGAGCAGATGTTCTCCTGGAGCTTCTTCACATCTTCAGCTCCAGCATAGCAGTGATCAGCTGAAGCAGCTTGGAGTCCAGTCTTCAGCTCTTCAATCAACTCTGCAAACATGATGTTTTTCTTCAGGTCAGGCCTCGGTATGAAAGTCTTCCTGCACTGAGGGCAGCTGTAGATTCCCTTCCAGTCCTCTTCATCAAAGTGTATTTTAATACAGATCATGCAGTAGCTGTGTCCACAGGAAATAGTCACTGGATCCGTTAATAGATCCAAACAGATCGAACAAGCGTATTTCTCTGAATTCAACTTTTTGTGCTGCGCCATTTCTTCTCTCAACAACAGTAAATGTCTCTTGAAATGAGCAACTGTCAGACGTGTTTCACGCAGAGTGCAGGAAAAGGTGCAGTTTGAACCTTGGAAACTGTTATTACTCTCATTTGCAATCTGCTTGAACTTTGCTTTTATAATTGCTCCTCATTTAAACTATACAAGGATGAACATTCAGTTACAGTTACTTGCATAATACATGTGGTAAACACTTTCATGGAGTTTAACAACAAGGCGCCAAAGATCAATATCACAAATGTCAGATGTGAAATATGGTGTTATGGCTCTTGGGTTGAGGCACTCCTTCTCCCTGCCTTGTGTGTGCAGACCACACACAAGGCAGTCTGTTCAACTACTGTTACTGATATTGTTAATAATTAACAAAAACATCAAGCTGTATTAGCCAGTTCTCCAAGACACAACACTTCAACATTTTTATGCCATTGCATTAGTTTTATTTTCACAGTCGAATGCATTTTTTCTCAGTACAAATCAGGGTTTTTGTCTTCTCCGCCCTGACACCAGCAAACATACATGTTTCATATCAACACACATCACATTACAGATCATTATTATTAGCATTAAAACATGTCTACAGCAGGTCCTCAAAACACTGTTCTCGCTTCTCCTTCCTCTTCGAGCCAGAGCTGAGTTTTCCCAAAAGCATCTCAAGAAGAACTAAAGTCAGATTTTGCGTCATTTTCCAAAATTTTTTAGATTAATGCTGCTCAGGGCCCAGTCTGGATTGTTCCAATTTAATAATTCAGGAACTTATATGTCACAAATTCACAGATACTTTAGCTGATAGGTATTAAACATAAAATCAACCTCAGACTCAGATTTCTTTTCGGAAAACCAGCCGTTTGGTTCAAAATCCTAGTTTGTCTACTGCATTAAAAAAAAGTCAGTTCCTCTCTATAATGAGGCATGATGTGAAATGATCTCACACACACACACACACACACACACACACACACACACACACACACACACACAGCATTTGATAAAAACACACACAAAGGGCCCAGTAAGCACAGCCACCCAGGTCAAACTACTCTGAAACTGAATCAGCTACTTCTGATTTTTGAACTCTGCTCAGCACAGTCCAATAACATGACATTAGTAAAACTTTACAATGATTAGCAGGGTTTGAATGCTAAGTTTTTATCTTACAACCAACAAGATGAGATTTTTCTTCCCTGGTATCGAGGGTGAACAGATGTACTCTTTATGTGGGACTGCACAGCATTTTTCTCCCTTATCCCCCTGTCCCACATCTTGAGACAATGTCTCTCACATTTGGGCTCAGTCTTTGCAACTTTAATTGGCTGATAAAATAAAGTGAGACCAAAGGTGAAACTAAAGGGACTTCTGGATATGGTCAGCGGTTAAATTTGCACGGTGGACTGAAAAATGCAATGTCAATAACTTTAAAACTAGGAGTCGCCATAACACATAAATATACACATCACATCAGATTTCAGCTTCTCATTGACGCGGGTGGCTGCAGCAGTAACAGTGGCAACACAAGGCTCTTCTCGGTTTGGTATAAAGCAAAGACGAAAATAATTAAGACTACTGGGTTCATAGCAGGCATAGAAGGTCAAAGGCCGAGCTGCTGATAGAGAGTCTGGCTGCTGCTGAAGGTCTTCTCGAAGGTTCAGTGTGAGGAACTAAGTAGCTGACGCATCAGTGTTAGTGATAATGTTATCATAAGTAGTGTTATTAAATATGCGACTTCATCACAATTTTTTTTAACAAGACAGATTTTCAATGCAAAAAGATGACAGTACTGTGGCTCTAATCAACAACAGAATGTCATATCATGAAAACCCTACATTTACTCTGACTGGAATTTTAAACTTGATGAATAAAAGCTTCTTTTTTATTCTCAGTGCGAGTTTGCTACTGAAATTTATAAGAAAACTAGGCATTTCAATGTTTATTTTCCTCTAGTTTAACAGGTAGCAAATAGAGTAATTTTTTTCTAACTCTATGGGACATCTCGAATCCAGCATGCGCCAACAAAATGATGCAAGGACATCATCCAAAAGTAAATAAACTCTGGCTGAATATATTCAAACACACTATCATGACGATTGCAACAAAAGACTAAATAAATCCGTCAGAATAACTGCAATGTAGATCACTAATCTCTGCAGATTGGTGCATAATAATATGTAGACTCTACTGCAAAGGGACAAGATGTGCGTTACTGGACGCTTTCAGGTTTTTCTTTGAAGTCAGATTTAACCAATTCACTAGAAGGGACCCTAACCTCAATTATGAGTAGTGAACATTATAAAAGAAAAGTGAATGGATGAAATAATCCAGGTCTGAGACAATGGTTTGGGGCCTCAGTAAGGACTTGCAGTGTCTCCTGGGTCAGGCAGATCCCCTTGGTACTAACAAGAGGGGTGAGAACCTGAGAAAGGGGTAGGAGGGTGGGGTACAGAAATGTGAACAGCAGGTATGTCAATCAGGAAGGTATTTATAGACACACTGATGGAAGGGGAGCATATGAGATGTGATCCAACTCCTGAAATTCAGATAAATCATTATAATCAGAATATTTTATTAATCCCAGTCTATGTAGAGACCAAAAGAGGGAATGCATTTGTCAAAATCCAATCTCAACATCACTGGCTATTGTACGATGAAATATATTGTTTTTAGTGAGTCTTTAACGTCATATCCACTATCCTGATGTCCTGGCTACACAGGAAACTCTGGAAAATTGGAAGTTGTCCTGAGAAGAAGTGCACAGACTGGCTGTTGGGTTCCGAGGGTATCAGATTCTAAAAAGGTGCCACCAGCTTATTTCTCAAATTATCCTCACACCTGAAATATTTACAAGCTCTACAGTCATTCTCTTCCTCATTCATTACTGCCAAAATTGGCATTTTAAAAAATCTTTTGGATAAAGTAAAATTTAAAAGCTGGACTTGGTAGATTGTATTTTATCATTTAACCTTAAAGAAAAAATGCTTACAACAATGCAGCCAGTTTTTGTTCTAAATACACTCTAAAGGCTGGTTCTTTGATTAAAGATGCCCTTGTACACACGGCTCTGTGAGAGCAACTTTTGTAGAGATCCATGTATACCTCAAAATTTGAGACATGTATGCATCAGGGAGGCAACTTGCTGCTTTTCTTGAGGAGCCTATATAAACGTTGTGATGTTTTTACTGTACTCTACATCCTTGGTTACGTCTTGTTGAACTGCTACACAGACTGTTTTCCTTTACTAACTTCTGCATGTTTTCCAGCCAATAAGAAGAAACAAGCACAGCTGAATATGTAGGAATTACACTATTAAAGTATTGGGTCATACCTCTTAATCATTGAATTCAGGTGTTTCATTCAGTCTCATTGTCACAGGTGTATACAATCAAGCACCTAGCAATGCAGTCTAACTTTACAAACATTTGTGAAACAAAGGGTTGTTCGAAAGCGCTCAATGAATTCCAGCGTGGTACTCTAATATGATGCCGCCATTGCAACAAGTCAGTTGGTGAAATTTCTTCACTCCTAGATATTCCACCATCAACTGAAAATGGTATTATTGCAATGTGGAAGATTTCAGGACCACAGAAGAAGTGGCAGACCATGACATGACATACAGAGCAGGTTTGCCAAGTGCTGAAGCATACGGGGAGTAAAAGTTGCCAATGCTCTGCTGACTCAGTAACTGCAGAGTTCCAAACCTCCTCTGGCATTAACATCAGCACAAAACTATGCATTGTAAGCACATCGGATAGAGTAGTGTAAAGTATGCAGCCCTTGGACTCTAGAGCAGTAGAAATGCGTTCTGTGGAGTCATGAATCATGCAACCTGTAGTTCCAATGAAGGGAAGCATTAATGCTTCAGCTTACCAAGATATTTTGGACAATTCCATCCTTCCAACTATGTGAGAACAGTTTGGGTAAGGCCCTTTTCTGTTCCAACATGACGGTGCTCCAGAACACAAAGCAAAGTCCATAAAGGCATGGTTGTGGAAGAAGTTGACTGACCCACACAGAGCCCTGACCTCAACCCCATCCAACACCTCTGGGATGAACTAGAATGGAGATTGTGAGCCAGGCCCTCTCATCCAACCTCAGTGTCTGATAAATGGACAAAAATTCTCACAGACACACTCCAAAATCTTGTAAAATGCCTTCTCTGAAGAGTGGAAGTTGTTATAGTTGCAAAGGAGGGACCAACTCCATATCCTATAGATTTAGAATACAACGTTATTAAAACTCCTGTAGGTGTAGTGTTTGGTGGCTGGATACTTTTGCTCATATAGCTTGCACATAATTACATTTAGATTATTTATTAAAAGCTTGTGCAGTGAGCCTGTTGCTGCCTCAGACTAGTTAGGGCCACACAATCTCATAAAACAAATTACAAATTGGATAGTTGTAATAGTGAAATAGGTCTTCTGTACAACGCTTAAAGTGACAGTGATTATACTGTATACCTCTTCCCATTAAGAACTGGACTTACACTTGACAACTGCAAAGTTGTGGTTTCTACACTTCTCTCCCTGATATATTCTCTTGATACTTGTATACTGAATGGATTGCCTGTAACACAAGAAATTTCCCCCCTGGGGATTAATAAAGTGTTCTGATTCTGACAGAATGCATTTCATTCCTTTGAAACACTTTGCATGCTTGGAGACATGTCATCGGTCCTAGCCATGAACACATTAAACGCTCTTGCCAAACTCTTCATCAGCAGCTCCAGCCAAAGGTCAAGGCCATGGAAAGGTTGTGCTAAGCTCAAAGGTCGTGGTAAGGTCATAACACTGCATTAGGTCAACGCATTTACCCAGATGACGATTGACACTTCGTTTCAAGTTTTAAAGAAAGTAAACCCCTTCCCTTGATGCAGACATTCACTCAGAACCAACTTACAAACCTCAAATGTTCTTTTCCACAGGAGTTTAAAAATCATACTTTTGAAATCAACCACACACACACACAGTTTTTTTTTTTCAAACACGCATACCTTCATCCTTATTGATGAATTATCAGTAATATCACAGACAGCATGACAGATGTGTTGATGGAGCGATATGATTGGTGGATGGCACATCTTACAGACACATGACCACATAAGGAAAGAGCTCGGTCGCTGTCCAGTCCTTTGTTGCTACCAAATCAATGAGGAACTCGACTTTAAGTTTAGGAACTCTTCCTTACGGTTCGCCAACACCCCTCAGAAACCTTGAATCTTGTATTTCTCCATTAGCTTTCAATTGAAGAAGTAGCTAACTACTGAAAATATATTTTAAAATGTCAAAATGTCCCAGTATCAATGTGAAAAATTATTTATTTCATCCAAGAAACATAGCCTCTTTGGGTTAAAACAAGGTTTTTGTCAGGGTGCTGACACCACATGTCTATAATGAGACTTATTTTTTCCATGGTAATACTATTTTTTCAAACTGCTACTGTTTCCCTACTTCACAACTGACTCACACAGACAGACACCAACAGACAGAGTGATATTTACAGTATTTACAGCATATTTTATCCTCCGTAAACTGCTGTAAACCGAGGAGAGGCAGCGAGCTCGGGGAATGGACTCAAACGTGACCTTTATCTCAGCCATACTGCAGGTAGAAACTTTAAAGGATGGTTGAAATTGTTTTTGAAAATGTGACATTTTGAAGTCCCCCAGTTAATTCCAAATACAGTACGAAGTCAGGGAGGGAAGCGGGTAAAGGACAGGAGGTGAGTGAGAGGGTGGGATCCAGAAGAGTCTTTGTAGATAAGGCTCACTGTTTTTGGATTTTGTCATTTAAAAACTGGTCTGAAAAAACCTAGACTTAAAAAAAAACAAAACATGTGTAAATTGGGTTTTAATTACCCTTCCATTTCTAACTTATTAAATTTATTCCCTCAAAACTCAATTGTATTTAACAATAAATAAAAGTTAACTGGAACTGCGAAAATTTATTCATTAATGTAAGGTATAGATTTTTATTTTTTTTGTATTTCTACCATTTCTAGCCTTCTTTACTTTTACTGTTTATACTCTGCTAACCAATTGCCAATTATCGTTAGCTGTTTACTCATTACTTTTAGCTCCTTCTTAATTTTAGCTCCTTCTTAATTTTACAGTAATTTTATTCGTTTAACAAGATATTTCAACTGCTGATCCACTGTTAGCTAACAATTCAAGTGTTATCATTTTAGCCATATGTATACTTAGCTAACTACAATCCTTTGAAAAAGTAAGTACACCCCATGATTCAATTCCTTGTAGAACCACCTTCACCAGCAATAACTTGAGGCAATGATTTTCTGTATGACTTTTAGTCTCTGACATCTTTGTGGAAGAATTCTGGCACGCTCTTTTTGACAAGGTTGTTTTGGTTCATTGAAGTTTATGGGCGTTCACTTATGCACAGCATTTCAGTCAGGTTGAGGTCAGAACTTTGAATGGGACACTGCAACACCTTTACTTTTTCTGTTGTAGATCTGCTTTTGTGCTTGGGATCATTTTCAGACAAGCTTTAGCCGTCAAACAGATGACCTCACATTTGATTCTAGAATACTTTGCTATACAGTACAAGGTGCCCAGGTCCTGTGGCTGCAAAATAAGCCCAAATCATCACCCCTCCACCACCGTGCCTGACAGCTGGCAAGCAGTGTTTGTACTGATAAGTCGTGTTTGGTTTTCACTAAATGTAATGCTTTGCATTATGGCCACACTTCTTGACTTTGGTCTCATCTATCTAAAGGACACTGACCCAGAAGTGTTGTGATTTGTTCAAATGCAACTTTGCAATCCTAAGCTATGTTGCCATGTCCATTTTTAGAAAGAAGCAGCTTTCTTCTGTTGAGTCTTTTAACATGCTAACTGAAGCCTTATAGAGTCTGAGATGTAACTCTTGGGTTTTTTGCAGTTTCTGTATAGTCTGACCTTGGGGTGAATTTGCTGGGATGTCCTCTTCTGAGAAGATTGTAGAATTGCATTAACACACATCTGAATGCTCCAGACCAGCAAACTGCCAAAACTCCTGCTTTTATAGAAGTGGTCACACTGACTGATATTCTGGTAATCAAGCACTTTTGATAAACAGTACCTGGCTGCTACTTACCCTCTTAATTCCTATAGAAGTAGCAAGGGTGTAATTAGTTTTTCATAGCCTACATTGCCTCCTGTAAAACCTCTCTTTTTCACAAGGCTGTTTTATAATGTATTTGCTTTTTGTGCACTATGTAGCCAATCATTTATGTATTATTTCTGGCTGACATTTTTCAAGCACTTATCTACTGCATTTCCTGAAGAGTATTTGCTAAAACCTATTAAGGTTCACTAAAATATCTAAACAAATTGTAAAGGCTTGTTTTCCTCCAGATTAATTGAACTAAGCTTTTCCTAACCATTATCTGGTTGAGCCAAGTAGACTTTCTAACACGCTGTATGTAAATTGTTTAGTGAACAAACAAACTTTTTGTCTTTTATGATTTTGTTGGGATTAAACTAACCAAATGTGAACTTTGGACAGAATCAGGTGAGCTGCTTCCCCATTTCCAGTCTTTAAGCTAAACTAGGCTAATCACCCATTAGCTCCAACATACAGCTACATCATCATCTCTCAGCAATAAAAGCATATTTCCTACAATGTAGACTACTCCTGTTCTGTTTCAAAAACAAAGGAAAAATCTTTTAAAAAAAAGAAAGAAATAAAACAAAAACGGTGAGCCTCTGTGTGACGATGTAATAAATACTTGTAACAGAGGTTAAGGATACTGAAAGGAATTAACCAGCAGCATAAACAGGCACAGTACTCAATTATCTCCTCGGTTTGTGGGTGCCAAGTAGAAGAAATGAGAGACGTCCTTCGAGCCAGCAGAAGGAGAGCTGGAGGGCAAAGGCAGAAGAAATGGGACGTTTCCCGGAACAAATGGAAGACATCCTGATCGCCTAGTGGCAGGGACTACAGAGAGGATAATCCCTAAACCAGAGGGAGCATTTGTAAATGAGTCAGGTGTTTATATCCCAATGAAAGTGGGTGAGGCCTTTTCACAGCCATTCAGTGTCAGTTTTTCAGTGTCATTCAGATAAGAGGTAAGAGCCATTCTCAGGAAATGGCAGTACAGTCCAATGAGACACTGGATGATGAAACAAGAATATTTCAAACAGCACCTTCATGATGTCCCAGTTTTGATATGGTATATGTCCTTCAAGTAGCAGGGAGGTGACTACTTTAGTGTCTTATAACAACAAAATGTGCATTTAATAGCAATCTAATGGAGCTCATCAGCAGCAGAGACAGGCCTTGTAGAAGTCCTCAGTAATGGCACAGACCAGAGGTGGGGACAGTTTTCACAAGGTAAACTGGAAACAATACTCAGGAACCTGGTTTACTGGCAGTGGAACAAAATCCCACTGTCCTAGACCAGAGATCAGGAGATTTCTGTAGTTTCCAGTACATATTTAAATACCAAGGAGAGGGAAGCAAAACAGCTCTGAAGTAAAAGCAAGAGAATGTGTTTGGCTTCCAGTAAATCAAAACTGTGGGGAAAAAGCTCTAAATTAGTTTTAGGGGAATTTGTTTGGTTTGCTTGAGATGATGGCAGTTAGATCCTAGACCATATTACAAGATAACTTATTTGGTTTTCACTTAATAAAAGGAAATGGTGACTGAATTATTTGGTTTCCAGAAACAGGATGTACAGTATTCTAGACCAGATTCAAGGGAGCTTGTATGGTTTCCACTTGATGAAAGGGGATATGTTCTTGACCAGATCTGAAGGAACTTGTTTGGTGTTCACTTTCCAGTATATAAAAGAAGCATATACTGTAATTGATAGACAGGACTAGAAGATATTAGTGATGTTTAGACCAGGTTTGAGGGAACCCGTTTGCTTTTCACTTGATGTAAAGGGGATTAGTTGTAGACCAGATATGAGGGAACTTGTTTGGTCTCCAGCTGATGAAAGGAGATGTACTCTTGACTAGATCTGGGGAAACCTTTTTGGTAATCTCTTTCTATTACATAATGGGAATCAATTCTATAACTGACAGACAGGACTAGAAGAGAAAAACGTTTGGTGTTCTATCAGGTTTGAGGAAACCTGTCTGGTTTCCACTTGAAGACAGGCGATTTATTTATAACCTGATTTGAGAGGACTTGTTTGGTTTCGAGTTGATGAACAGTAGGTGTTTTTGACCAGATTTTAGGAAATGTTTTGAAGAAGGGGTGTGTTCTTCAGATTTTAGGACATTAAATAGGACATTCTCCACATAAGATTTGAGGCAGCTTTTTTGTTTCCAGTTGATGACAGGTGATTTGTTCAGGAGCAGACTAGAAAAATAGTTTAGACCAAAGATGAGAGAATTTGTCTGGTCTCTCATAAATAAAAGGGGGCCCAGTCTAGACTGTATTTGAGGAAACTTAATTAGTTAGCTGTATATAAAACAGGATCTGCTCTAGACAGAATTTAAGGGAACTTGTTTGGTTTCCAGAATACAAAACAGGATGTACTAGAGATGGGAATTCTATTTTGAAGGTAATATACAGTAGACAAAGGTCTATTAGTTATTTGGTTCCCAGAAGATAAAATCAAATTCACTCTAGAGCAAATTTAAAAGAAACTGTCAAGTTTTGAGTCACTGAAAGAAAACAGTTTCCAGAGAAAAGGAAAGGAGACCTATTTGGTGTTCAGTAAATGAAAGACATTTTCTAGACCGGTGGTAAGCATACTTGGTTGGTTTTCAATGACTGAAATGGGTTTCAATCACACTTCCGGTAGAAGAAACAGTCACAGGTTCTGGGCCTTGCTGGTCCAGATGAAAGGTGACAGAGAGTGTTGCAAGGAGAACAGCTGGAATGATTCTAGACAACAAGTGATGTAACTTGCTGTATTTCTTGTGGCCTAAATGTGATTGATTCAGGACCAGAACTGAGTGAATTAGCACTCTGAAACTGGTTTGATATCAAACCAAATGGGGAAACCTTTTTTGGTCTCCAGGAGGAGGAACAGGACTCTCTGAAACATATTTGATTTCCTCTGAAAGAAACCCAGTTTCTAGACCAGATCAAACCAGATATGTTTTGTCCAGTTTCCAGATGGTGAAATGGAACAAGAACAAGGGAGAGGTGATCTGTTTGGTTTCTGATGGAGACAGGAAGAAGGGGGGAAATAACAGGTTCTAGACCAGTTTAGATGGAATTCATCCAACGTCCAGAGGTAAAGAAGCTTTCTGGGTTTCCAGTGGACCAAATGAGGACTGTTCCATTCTTCCATTCAACATAAGGAGGATGCATTTTAGACCAAAGGTGAGGGAACTTGCTTGGTTTCCAGTATTGGTGATTCCTGCTCTGGTTCCAGTGTGTCCCCACTGGTCTGGTCTTCAGTGCTGCTCACAGTGTTTGATTCTACAGGAGCTTCATCCTAGACAAACATTAAGTTTCACTATGAAAACTAACACAAACAAGAATAGCTAACCACAGAATATAGGTGTATGCAGTATTGCTGTGCTCTTACAGTCACCCAGGGGTGTGACAGGACCTCATCGGCAGTGAAACGGGCATCCACGTTCACCTGCAGCATCTGACTTATCAGCATCTGAGGAGTAGTTCATGTGCTGTTAATGATCTTCTATTTTTGTTATTTTTTTCAACATGAAAGACGCTGCATCCAGATACAGTTCACATCATATATTATTAAAGGAAAAACATGTGAGACAATCTGACCAAATACTAGGTGAGAACTGTCATAAATAAACTTGATAAACAGTTGCCTAAGCTAGAAGGCAGCTGTGTTGGTTTATGATGTCAGACACCTGACAACATATTTATTGCAAAATGATTGAATGGTACCTTGGCTGGCAGGCTGATGGTGTCCCAGTCTGGAGATGGAAACTCCAATTTCCCTCTGAGGATCTGATCAAACAGCTCCTCCTGGACATTATTCTCACTGAGAAAGGGGGAAAAACAATCAGAACAAGCTGTTAATTTATGTGATCAAAATTTAAAAAAAATCAAAAATAATATAAAAAAAACACAGAAGATGCTGTTGCATTAAGGAAATAAATAACTTGATGAAGGAAAAAAGGCTATATGAAAACTTTGTATTAACTCACCTTCTGAATGGCGGAAATCCACACAGCAGAATGTAGGTGATCACTCCTGCTGCCCAGATGTCTACCTTTAGACCATAACTACACACATACATGAACACATTTTTAAATAATTGGCTATTAACTACAAGTAAGCTTGAATGTGCATCAAAAGACAAGAAAATGTTAACTTCATGTTGTAAAAGTCACAATATTTTTTTTATAATCAGCAGGACATCATCTTGTGCTCCTGTTAGGGGTCGCCACAGCGGATCATCTGCCTCCATCTCACCCTATCCCTTGAATCCTCTTCCCTCACACCAACCCTCTGCATGTCCTCCTTCACTACATCCATTAACCTTCTCTGTGGTCTTCCTCTTTTCCTCCTGCCTGACAGCTCCATCTTTAACACCCTTTGTCCAATATATCCACTATCCCTCCTCTGAACATGTCCAAACCATCTCAGCCTTGCCCCTCTGACTTTGTCTCCAAACTTCTCAACCTGAGCTGTCCCTCTGATATACTCATTAATAACCCTGTCCATCCTGGTCACTCCCAATGAAAATCTCAACATCTTCAGTTCTGTCACCTCCAGCTCTGCCTCCTGTCTTTTTGTCAGTGCCACCGTCTCCAAACCATACATCATAGCAGGTCTCACTACCATCTTGTAAACCTCCCTTTCACTCTTGCTGCTATCCTTCTGTCACAAAGCACCCCTGACACTCGTCTCCAGCCACTCCACCCTGCCTGAACTCTCTTCTTCACCTCTCTTGTGCTCTGTCCGTTGCTTTGGATGGTTGATCCCAAGTATTTAAACTCATCCACCTTTGCCACCTCTACTCCTTGCATC
>VUQH01041741.1:1804-17734 GCA_015106775.1 Etroplus canarensis | reverse complement strand
GGTCCAGTGAGGATGGAAGTTGTGATTTGATGTACCTCATGACGAGCCTCTCGAAGCATTTCATCATGATTGGTGTGAGTGCAACGGGACGATAGTCATTGAGGCAGGAAACCGTAGACTTCTTGGGCACAGGGATGATGGTTGTTGTCTTGAGGCATGTTGGTATGGTGGAGCTGCTCAGCGAGATGTTGAAGATGTCAGTGAAGACATCTGCTAGCTGCTCTGCACATTCCCTGAGCACTCTGCCAGGAATGTTGTCTGGTCCAGCAGATTTCCGTGGGTTGACCCTGCACAGAGTTTTCCTCACTTCAGCCGTGGTGAGACAGAGCACCTGGTCATCAGGAGGAGGGGTGGACTTCCTCGCTGTTGTGATGTTTTGTGCCTCAAACCGAGTGTAGCCGGTTCTGTCCCCACGAAACGGTGTTAGCCCAGCGAGCTGAATGGCGGAGTCCGGAACACTGTCACTGAGCCATGTCTCCGTGAAAACCAGGACACAGCAGTCTCTGTACTCGAGCCGTGAAGTTCGCTGGAGTTGGATGTAGTCCAGCTTATTGTCCAGTGAGCAGACGTTGGATAAGATGATGGAGGGTAGCGCCGGCCGGCTAGGGTTTGTTTTTAGCCTAACACAGACACCCGCCCGCTTCCCGCGCTTCCGCTTCCTTGAGCACCGCTTGCGATGAAGTCTGTCCCAGCCACCGGCATCGGGCAACGCCGCGGCCTGAAGGTCTGGTCCACATAGCAGGCCGAGGTCACGAAGTTTGCAGAGTACATCATCGTGGAGGTTAGTGGCCGCATGGTCTCTTAGCTGGAGTATGGTCTGGCGGTTGCAAACATGGACACCGCCGTCTTTGATGGCCATGCACTTGAGAATCGGGCACTAGACAAAGATAATTATACCGATATTATGGTATAATTACGAGGATATAGGCACCATTTGTGGCTCCTGGAGTGGCTGCTGTGTACTGCTGCTGTGCTGCCATCATAGCATCATACCCTCTTTATTTCAATGGAAACAGCAAGTGCGCACTTGGTTTTTCACAAGACTGCAGAGAGTCCTGTGAAAGCTTTCTTTTTTACATGACTGTAGATGTTCAAAACAGTAATAATTACTCATCAAAAAGTCCTCTGGATCTCTTGTGGTTGATTCATTATAACTGGTATTGCACAAAACCCTTTTCTTAAATGATACTTTATGTTGACCCTGCTGTGGACTGAAGGGAATATGAGAATTTTAATACAAGAATAAATAGTCTAAAAAAGTAGGACACATCACTGGTTTCGTGAGTTTTCCCAATGGACATACCCTTTTGAAAATGTACTTTAAACAATGCCTTGCAAAATACAAAACCAGAAGGAAAGATGAAAATTACTTAATGCAATATGGTTTTATCTGGAGAGTTTTGTATATGTTGTATGCATGTATATGTCAGCCTGAATGAACAAAGCAGCCTCCCATTTTTGTTGTACAAATTATGGAACTGAAATATCTTTCTGTATCTTCAAGAAGATTTTACTGCAACATTTCTTTGGCTTTGTGGGACTCAAAGATGAGTGCGCAAGCTTATGCCTTTAAACCTTCTTTTTTAGTGAGCCAAACTGATTATTCAAGGTCAGGGAAAGTTGAATTCATTTGTAAGTGTATTAATAACTCATAATGATGGCACAATAATTTCATGAAATGAACCATACACAAATAAGACAAGGAAAGAAAGAATTGTCCTTGTAATAGAGTTTATGTGTCTGACTGCAGGTCTCCTTGAGAGCAGCATGCGCCTGAAGCCCCACGAGGCTCAAAGCTACAGGAAGAAGGCGCTCTGGGTCTCTTGGGTCTCCATCGTCGTCACACTTATACTGGCTGTGGCAGCTTTCAGTAAGACTTTGCTTAGACTTTTCTATTTTCTTGCTGTGTTTAGCAATGAGTTGACTGTGTAGCTGTTTACTTCTCATTTCCCCATTGAAATCTTACCCTAATGTCTGTTATAGACGTGTACACTTGCAGTAGAGTTAAAAAAACTCTCATAAAGCTGAGTTGGAAAGGTCAGCAGCAGTGGCTATATTTTGTGTTTGCATCCTTTGCACTATTTAATGTCAGAGTTCACATTTGTTACATTTTATTTAACCACCCACACATAGTTCAAATAAAAATTAAACTTCTGTAAAGAAAAAACTGCCTAATACAGCATTCCATGGAAAAAGATTCTATAATTAATGTGCTTAATCACAATACTTCTAATAGATACTTTTCTGTGTTTACACACTATATAGTACATCTGTATGCCTTTTCAGGTATGGAAGTGTACAGAATTGAAGCCAATCACATCCATCACTAATTTGAAATTAAAATATCATGGATAGATAACACATAAATTTTTGATAGAATGACAGCAAAGAGCATGTGCCTTTTTCCCACACTGACGTGCTAAAGGTCAGTTTTTAGAAAAAGCCACTGAATGAGTCAGTGCAATGAATTTCAGAAGCTAAACTTTGTTGTTTTTAACCAGTGTTCTGCAGTACTTGTATATTCCATGCAGAAAGTTTGATTTGGAGGCATGCATTTTGACTCCCTTATAAATCATCGGATAAGTTATGTCAGCTCTTGTTTTGGAAAAATTCCAAACGATTTTAGCAATCTAATGTTAGAGCCATTACTTTTGGGACACATTTTTAATCCAATTTTGTATCTGTACACCACCACAGAGGATTTTAGATAAAATAGTGAAAATATGATTGCAGACTTTCAGCTTTAATTCAGGGGATTTGACAAAAGAATTGCTTTATCTGTTTAAGAATTGCCATTTTTATATATAGTACCCCATTTTTAGAGGGTCAAAAGTAATGGGGCAGTTGACTGGGAAGCAGTTTCATGGTGAGTTGAGGCTTGTTCCCTTGTTATTCCTCGACAAACCTAAGCAGACAAATGATCTAGAGATGATTCCAAGTGTTGAACTTGCATTTAGTAGGGGTTCACTGAGACTCTCAGAGGGCATTATTAGGCTGAAAAGCCAAAATAAAACATATATGAACACTCTCAACACCTTCATGAAACACAGAGGGTTTATTATAACAACTGCAAAACACTGGTTACACTCATGAATATGAAGGCCAGATTAGATTTTGCCAGAAAACATCTAAAAGGGCTTGTCCAGTTCTGGAAAAAGAAAAAAAAACAACAATCTTTGGACAAATGAAACCAAGAAGAACTTGCACCAGAATGATGGGAAGTATGGAGAAGGGAAGGCATACCACATCATCTGTCAAACATGGTGGATGCAATGTTAAGGCACTGACATATATAGTATGGCTGCCAGTGGAACTAGGTCACTAGTGTTTATTGATGATGTGACTGCTGACAGAAGAAGCAGGATGAATTTTGAAGTGTACAGGGCTATACTCTGCTCAGATGCAGCCAGATGCTACAAAACTGATTGGATGCTTCACAGTGCAAATGGATTAACGACTCAAAGTATACTGTACTGCAAAAGTTTCTCAAGACAAAGAAATTGAATATTTTTCAATGTTCAAATTGCTCAACTGATCTCAACGCAATAGAGCAGCTTTTTAATTAATTAAGACAAAACTGAAAGCAGAGACAAACAAGCAGCAACTGAAGGCAGCTGTAGAAAAGACCTCTCAAAGAAGGAAACAGCATTTGGTAAAATCCTTGGGCCCTAGACTTCAGGCAGTCATTGAGTGGAAAGTATTTTCCTCCAAGTATTGAAAACAATCCTATTTGAATCTGATTGATTTAAATTTCACTGTGGTGGACTACAGAGGTAAAATGTCCACAAAAAAAGCATCACACAACACTACACGCTACACACCAAGTGAAACAGTAAGAGCACTAAAGACATTACTGTACCACAGAAAACAACAGGAGATGTTGTGAAATGATATTTTTACTCTCAGGAAAAGGCATTAATCACATTAAGCAATGGCAAACTGGATAGCAATCTCTATAATATGCTGACAGAGGCTTGTCAAATGAGATATTTTTTACACTATTTTTCTCTTTCCATGTAAATGGTTTATTATAATCCAAACTTCCACCCTGAGCAGTTTCATCCTGTTAAGGCTTTTCTTTCTGTAGCACTGCACTGCAGAGGGTAGACCTTTTTCTGTTACACTAATAATTACAAAGTCTGGGAATTACTCGGTTTATAACAGATCTGTCAGCATCCAATTAAACATTAAAGTTTGAATAAAAAGTACTCTTTTGAAAATCCAGGTTTATCCATTAAGGGTATAGTTTCTAACCTGAAAGTACATTTGTATAATCGTATATCCATAATGATTATTTTACTGCCTTGATGCCTCTTTACTGTTTAATACACCCATATTTGGCAACTCTTACTTCCTCTGCTTTGGCCAAACAAGGTTTTCCTTTTGGAGGTTATTCAGATCATGTACTACACCTTCTGATATTGTGTAAGGTTTTTAGCAACAGTTTCAACACAGATTTCAGTCTTATGATTTACAGGATGTCTGAGAGTACTGTCTGGAGTGAGAAAGGAGATTTTCCTTCGTCAACCTCAAGTTTTAAGTCATGATGTCCCAGTCTTCTTAGATTTTCTGTCATTCAATCATGTGCTGTTGAATCACAAGCTTGCAACTGCCTGGATTCAGACACAGGAATTACAAAAGATATGGTTTGCAGCATTGATGAAAATTACCATCTTCCAGTTGGAAAGGAGTGGATTCTCTGCTTCTCCCTCAAGTGAAGGGGTTAAAGTATCTTGGACTCTTGTTTGTGAGTGGGGGAAGAATTGAGTGGGTAATTGACAGGTGGACTGGTGCAGTGTCTGCAGTGATTTGTTGTTGTGAAAACAGAACTAAGCCTAAAGAAAAAGTCACTGATTTACTGGTGAACCTGTGTTCCTATCCTTAGCTTGGATAATGACCCATACAGTGAAGATGAGTTTCCTCTGATGGGTTTTTTGGCTCACTTTAGAGATAGGGTAAGGAGCTTAGCTTTGGATTTCTCTTGGGTGCCTATCAAGTTAGGTGTTTTCAACATTTCCAAGTGTCAGGGAGGAGACCTGGAGACCCAGAACCTGTTAGAAAGATTTAGTCTTGTAGGTAGCATAGGAATACCTCAGTATCACACTCAAAGAGCTGAATGAGGTGGCAGGGGAGAGGGAGGCTTGGGCAGCTCTGCTTAAGGTTCTGCTTCACAAAACTTTGTAATTCCGTGTCTTCCTCTTGTAGCTGCCTTTTGTGACTTGTAGGCAGTGAGATAAATAAGTTTAAGAACCAGCATTTGGAGTAACGTTTTGTTCTTGTCAGTGCTTGGGGGGGTGCATTAGTGCCTATGCTACTGGCAACCTGCATATCTGTATAGCCACAATCAATGATGAAAGGTATATACACAGGTTTTAGAGCAACATATGCTTCCTACCAGATGATGTCTTGCGTAGTTCAGCAAGACAATGCTAAACTGCATACTGCAGCCATTACAAAAGCATGGCTTCATAGTAGAAGAGTCTTGGTGCTGAACTAACCTTTCCAGACCTTTCACCAACTTAAAACATTTGGTGCATCATAAAACATAAAATACAACAAAGAAGACCCAGGACTGCTGAGCAACTGGAATCCTATATCAGACAAAAAAAGACAATGTTCCTCTCAAGCAGCTGGTCTCCCAAGTTCCAAGATATTAACAGATTTTTGTTAAAAGAAGAGGGGATGCTACACAGTGGTAAACATAGCCCTGTCTCAACTTCTTTGAGATGTGTTGCTGCCATCAAACTAAAGATGAGCTAGTATTTTTCATAAAATAGTGAAATATCTTATGTATCTATATTTTATGCAGTCTCCCCACCTTTTTGGAATTAAGGTTGTACATCAGATGAGATAGAGTCAGGTAATCATTAGGAAAATACTTCCTAAAACCTTGACCATTTACATAAAGGTGTTTTGTAATATGGCAAAAGGATATTATAATACAATTTCTTACATCAGTGCACAGATTTTTAATTAGATGAAAAAGTCTAGATGTCAGTAGAACTTCTTTAGCCCCACAGGAATAAGCATACAATATATTTAGACATAGTTATTGCTTTTATGTTAACTCTAATGTTAAAAATAGATCGAGAGGAGAGAAGAGTAATATTATTATGTCCATCCTGCCATGAATTGATGCAGCTCATAATGGATGGATGTGTGTTGATTATTCATTCTCCACAAGAGAAACCAATGCAAGGATGAATGAAAAGAGACCACACAAATGGAAATGTGGAATGCTGTATGTATATTTTGTTTGATGCTCAGCACTCAGAGAACAGAGATTTGAAGAAAAGAAGAACATGATGGCCCACTATAATAGGAACTTTTGAAAGCAAGAACAAGAAAGCAGATGGTAGGGTGCAGGGATTTGTATAAGCTCCCTTCCACAATTCTGAACTGCCATGAGAAGTTGAGTTGGGGGCACTTGGTTAGAAAATTAAAATATGAATGCACTGCTTCCTCCCTCTGCTGCCACATATCGTGCAGCAAAGAGGAACTGTATGTTTGAAAAGTAGAGTGTGACAGGTGAGAATGAGAGACAGATGGATATGGAGGAATGAAGCTCTGAAAAGTATGATGGCACCAGGGGATGAGACAGGACAGGGCAGGATGAGTCCTGGCAGGTAGTGTTGGGGATTTAATGGTTGTGATGGCTCAACTTTAAAGAACACCGGCATGCTGTTTCCTCCTGCTTGTGCCCTAGTTTCTCTCTCTCTCTTTCAGTCCTCCATCTTCTATTTTTTGTGTTGTTTGTCTTGTCAACTTACTTCCTTATATGCTGCTTTATTTGCATCTTCTGTGTGTGTTTTCTCATCATATATCTCCCTCTTTGCTTCCATCTTTTCTCTCCCGGAATATAAGCTATGCTGCCAAAGGCAAAAGATGGTTTGATCTAACTATGTAATGCTTTTATGAGTTTACCTCAAGTGGACATGTTCTAATAAAAAAGGATAAAAGTCAAAGTCCCATTTGTCCAATTATTTTTGCCAGCTTTTAGCTTCTGCCCTTAAGTTTTTTAATTTTCTGCTACTACTGTCTCCCTTCCTTCTTCTTCTCTCTCTCCTCAAAGATCCTCTGCCCTTCTGTGACCTTTAGTAGTATTTTAACATTTAGAAGGGATAAGGATCCATGCCAATCCTCTTCTGCTCTGCTTTCAATTGTATTGACTCTTGAATGTCTCGGTCATGATTGGCTGCTCTGTGTGAGCCCGCAGCCTCTCTTGAGAAGCTGCCTTTTGTGGTTAGCTATTCACCTGTGAAAGTGGTACAAGCCTTTGAGGCTTTATCAGACATATCAGGCTCAGAGAGAAAGCAGAGATCACACTTAAAGTGAAAGGAGCAGGTACATTTATGTGCTGTAAGCTGTCCAGCAGAGTGTTAAGGGGTAATTGGATTAAATTTGTGACTGACAAACACAGGAAACAAGATGACATCACATTCCCTTTATGTATTGGTCATCAAAGATGTGTATTGATGGTACATATCCAAATTGGTGAACTCAGTGAAGAGCTTTGTTAACCTCCTGAGACCCAAGTGCTGGTTTTGGATTCATGGGATTCAACAGGTCTGTGTTGAGCAGAATAAAGCATAAGATGCAGAAAAGCCAAATGTGATGTCTACAAATGAGGAGGTTCTCAGGAGGTTACAATACAAGACTACAGATAATTATTAAATCTGATAAATAAGCGATACTGCAGCAGTTCAGTTTTAGTTGTTTCATATAAATAAAAGGCCCAAAACATTAACTGTCAGTCCCTACACAATAATAAATCCCAATTAGTATTGCATTCAGAACTGTATTAGCTGATGTACTCTAATGTATTCTCAATGAATTTCCCAATAAGCAGAGAGGAAATAAAATGTAAATTTTTTGGAGCAATTGGTCAATTAGGGAAATTAGATGTTTGCATTATGTACATATTTAATAATATTTAATGCACTGTATATTACACTTCTTTTCTCAAAATACTACTTTTAAATAGGGCTGGATAATATGACCAAAAATTCATATCACAATATAACTAATCTCATATCCTGATAACAATATATATCACAGTATAGTACATTTTTTATTGTATAAACTATTAATCCACTGAATAATAGTCATGGCTATTCATTTAGTTTTTACATTTTAAATTATATCCTCAAAAATGAATTATGCTTATTCATATGTAATTAAATTTCTGGGCAAATGTTTAATTAAGCATGTCAAAATATAAAATATAGATCACTTTTCAAAAACCAACTAATACAGGTCTAACATGAATAATAATAATAATTTACCAAGTGTTAAAGATGGAACTTTTCAAGCCTAAACTATACATAGACATGCTTTTTGGTCACGTGACCTTCTTAGCGACACCATCTTTGTTAGCAAGCTGTACTACACTGCTGTTTATCTCCCCCGCGAATTTTAAACTGTTTTGATGTCGGATTCGACTTGTGATCAAAATCATGGAAAAGCAAAAGGAGAAAGACTATGTAGAATCATTAAGTATGGAGGATAGAAAGAGATGCGATGAGAAAAATCGGTGTAATAGGTGTGGATCCATACTCATTAGCAAAGGAAAAGCTGAACCATGAAGTTTCAGCGTTGCCACCAATTCAATACTATGACACCCATTCCACTGGAGCCGTAATAGCACCGATTATGGCGATCTGTGCTGATTTAGCGTTCCCGTTCAAAACGGCGTGAAACGTCTGAATATTGGGTTCCTGACAATCTATTGCCATTACACTCCCGCCAAAAGGCCAGCATTCACGTTGTGACCCCGGCGCGTTGCCGCGACGTTCAGGATGCACTCACAGTGTATACCCGGTTGTGCCGCTTGCACTGCCGTGCTCAGTTGATTACCCACTGATGAAAGACGTTTTATTGGCAGTGAACTGATTTTGAACTGCCGTTTATCACACGCAATTCCCGTTGCATTCCCGGCATAGTCCTGGTATTGCCGATAATAGCCGGTCAAAATGGCATCGATCGGCACCAGTGGAATGGGAGTCTAAGACGTGTACCATTATCTTGTGTTGGCAAGTCACTGGAGGTGTACAATCAGTTTGTTAATGGTTGGGTTGGTGACGTTTCCTCAAGTGTCCTGAATGCACAGCTGCCTGCAGCTATAGCAATGGTGGCTGCTCGTATGTCGTGACATGTCTGTGGGAACTATGTATATTAGAGAATTAAGCTATGCTGGTATTCACATTTCTGCCTGCATCCACGTGGGGCTGTGTAAGATTGCAAATAACCACACGACATCAAATATTATCGCCAACAGTACAGATATGTCCTACTAGTTGCTTTACCTAGTTGGAACCAGAAGGCCAGTTAAATGAATTATGCCTCCTTTATTAAAGTACAACAGCAGTTATCTGTCGGATCAAAGATATTATGACTCCACCCCTCACTCAAAGGGACATCAGTCCTGACAGTCGGCTAAGCCTCTCTCTGTCTCTCCCATTGATGGAAAGTTGTAAACAATCAGTGGAAAATGAATTAGCAAAATTGGACAGATGACACTAGCAGAAAGCAATGCAGTTCTGCAGTGCTCTCATTTAGAAAATAAGCAGGTGTATGTAAGCTGTGTCAAGAATAAACTGACATGTAGCCATTCAACCGAAGCAATGCGTAACCACAGTGTGCACATGCGTGTGGGCGCTAGCCTGTGAGAAAAGAAGGTTGCTGCTAGCGCTGCTAGCGTTAGCAACACTCTGCAAACTAATCTGTGTGTGTGCAATGTTTCACACAATACAAAGTTTCTCGCATTTCAGTGATGTTTAAAATAATATTTGAAGTCAAAGAACATGATTAATGGTCTCAAACAGCCAATGTTTAACTGACTAGTCAATTAGTGGCCAGAAACATCCTTAGAAAAAATAGCTAATTAAACACCCTTAGATTAAATAGTGTATTTTATGACACCATGAAATAAAGAGCAGACTGTGAAATGATAAGCATTTTTATTTCATTGTCTGCTATATTTTTTCATCTCGCGTAAACCATTAACAGGAATGTTCTCGTAATCATAAAACTGCTATGTACATTCATTTATTTTATTTTATTTGACCTTTTTGTAACCCGGATCAACTGACTCTTGAGTGTCCTGATCAAGACAGACAGCAGTACAATCAGCAGTAGCTGGATAGGATAGTGACACACACACAAAAGCACACAGCAAAATATGTAACACAGATAAAGATAGCAAAAATATAGAACAAATATAAAGAGTGAAACACACATTTAAAAAAAAAAAATAGCACCAATTATGCCTTAAACATCAGGAAAAGTAATTATCTCAGCAAAAAAACAGGGGTGGTAATAGTCAGACAAAACATTTGCAGCCTGAAATGCCTGCAGTTGATTTAAAATGAGCTTAAATTAATTTAGTCAGACCACTTCCTTAAGTTTTAGCTTTACAGCTGCTTCCAGGAGGAGGGAGCTGCGAATTTGAACACTCTTATTCTAGATTCAGTGTGAACTTTCAGGAATAAAGACAATAATTTCTCACATTTTTCTGAATAATGGTCGTCAGTAAGCAAGGCAAGAGTAGCCTTATCTCAAGAACATACCAGTTGTTGAGTCTACGGAATGACAGAGCAGATCACCTGACACTAGCATATATTGCACAATGGTAGGGTAGCTTTGAGGTTTATAATAAATCTCAGTGATCGTTAATGGACAGTACCCAGATTATGTAAGCATTTCGAAGACACCACCCATCAATTTTCTTCTGCTTATCCAATTCAGGGTTGCAGCGGGGGTTGGAGCCTATCCAAGGTGTCGTAGGACAAAAGGCAGGGTACAACAAGTTGCCAGTCTATATGAGGGCTGATAGAGAGACAGACAACCATTTATGCCCACGCTTACATCTACGGTCAATTTAGAATTGCCAGTTAACCTAACCCACTGCATGTCTTTGGACTGTGGAAGGAAGCAGGAGCATGGGGAGTAAATCCACGCAGGCACAGGAAGAAAACACAAACTCCACACAGAAAGGCCCCACCTGGGATTCAAACCCAGCACCTTCTTGTGATGAGGCAACATTGCTATTCACCACACAACCATGCATATAAAAATCATAACCCAAGAGAAGCAAATTTGACTTTTTAAGAAGAAAATACAAGCTTGGAGAAAAAAAAAAGTCCTTCGTGCTGTTTTCATTTTAGTCAATTTGCACTGGAGCATTTTCACTTCAGGTATGTGCTAACCTTAAATAATTTTACATTTTTTTCAACCTTCCAGTGTTTTTATTTTAAGATTCTTAACCCAAGGCGTGTAAGTCGTTACAGGATTTCTGCCTTATGACTTTTTACTGTGCTTGCTAAGCAGCCACATGAGAAGCTGTCCTATGCTATATGCAGTGTGCAGTCAGTCCTCTCCTATATAGAGTAGTGAACAGGAATGATTTTCAGATTGCCTTACAGGACTTTGAGGAGCAGGCTATGAGCCTCTACACTAATAGCCAGCCACGAGATCAATCAGTGTAGTTGCCAGCAACCATTTAATTTCTGAACATGGAGAAGATTGTGGTAGGAATGAGTAAATGAGGCTTGAAGCAGGGGCAAAGGGACTAAAGCTGAGATTGAGAGGAAGCCAGAGAAAGACTGAGAAAGATAGATGGAGAAAGAGGAAAATGTGATGTTGCAGTAGTGACAGGATGTAAACAAGAGATTAGAAAAGGGAAAGACAGTTATTAAAATACAGTGAAAATATAAATATAGAACTGCAAGATAAGACAGTGGGGAAAAGAAAGCAAGAAGGAAAAAAATTTGGCTTCAGCAACTTCTCTTTCGGTCTTCTCTCTTCCTCTGTGTTTCTTGTTTACTTTTTCGTTCTTTCTATTTCTGCAGTAGGGGTGTAATTACTGTGATTTAACCCAGATACATAAACTAAAAGCCCAACATAGTTATAAATAAACCAGCACTTTATGTGCCACATCTGTGTAGCTGTAGATAAGAGTAGCTGAATCACAGAGTGCATCAAAAGTTACCTCTGTGACACAACTTTTACACAAAAATGTGATGTTTGACATGTACTGAAGGCACAATGAAACCCTTGTTTGACCTGCCAGACTGCTGTCATAGATTAAACTGGTTGCCTCTACTCAGACCCATTTTGTGCTGCACCACAAAATAATACATTTAATATAGATATAAAAAAAACACTTTATGGTCTTTAAGTTGCTTATTAGATTACGTATAGCTATATATATATTCTAGCTATAGTCTAGATTCAAAGTATACAATTTTTTAAAAGCTCAAAATAACATTCTTGAACACTGTATTGCCTATTTTTACTAATGTTAGATGTTGATGGATTTTTTTAGCATTTCAGTTAAAGACTTTTTAAAGAACACACATCATCAATATTTTGTAACTTATTTGCATGTACTATTTAACACAGAGAATAATTGACATAGAAATGCAGGTAGATCATCAGTAGATGAATATATTTTATCAGTAGTTATGGGAAGTGAATTTAATATTTAAATAACCCTTACTTGAGAATTTCATCACATTCCCAAAGCTGATAATGAAGCTGAATGGCCCCCACTGTTGTCCAAAAAGTATTAAAGATTCCCTCCAATGAAAATCAAGTTTTAACGTGTTTATATGTTAAAGGGCATACCATCAGCAAAACAAGCAGTAACCACCACGACTGAGCATTTTAACCAATACCCACAACAGTCTATAAAACAGGGATTTGCACAACCATATGAAATATTCAAGGAATCAATCCTGTCAGCTTGCAGTGCTAACTTGTTAGAGCTGGCATTGGGGAACCAGATGTACCATTAGCAACATATTATTAACTTACTGATGACATAGTCCAGGTGAGGGCTCACATTTTCTCTTTGCATTAATTTCATTTCAGCTTACTTTGAGAATCTCTACTGCATTTTGCTATCAGTTATGGTTGTGCTACTTTCTCTTATCTCATATGCTGTCTGTTTAGTTTCTATTTGTGTGTAGAGGTGACTCAGACAGACATACAGACACATGAGATGATAATATTTCTCAAAATGATGACAAAAAGGCTTCCTGCAAGTATTTAGCTGTGTAAATGCTTTGTTCCTGATGTCAGTTTTTAGCTCATCCAGCAAAGGGGCGACATAGAGAGGCGTCTTTTATCTGTCTATGTCTATCCATCCATAATTCATAGGAATTGCTACTTCTCCAAGATTACTGGTAAGAATTTACTTAAACTGGCACACGATGACCACCTAATTGGTTTTCACCTAAATTGTGCTCATCGTCAAGATCACATTTGTTGTTTTATGGGCACTCCGAAGAGCATTGGTCTGGTTTGGAATGTTAAAAATGAGCATGAGCCATTGTGAGGTTAGACACTGATGTGGAATAAAAGAGTATGGATTACAATCTCCATCCTAGTTCATCGCAGAGGCATTTGATGGGGTTGAGGTTAAGGCTATGTGCGGGCCAGTCAAGTTCTTCCACATCATACTCAATCAACCATGCCTTTATGGAACTTGCTTTGTGCACTGGGGCACAGTCATTCTGGAACTGAAAAGGGCCGTCTCCTAACTGTTCCCACAAGTTGGAAACAGAATTGTCCAAAATTTCTTGGTAAGCTGAAGCATTAAGATTTCCGTCACTGGATCTAAGGGACCCAGGTCAACCCCAGAAAAACAACCCCATAGCATTACCACCAATCTTCACATTTTGGCAGGATGCATTCTCCTGGCATTCGCCAAAACCAGACTTATCTATTAGACTTCCAGACTGATTCATGACTCCACAGAATACGTTTCCACTGCTCCAGTGTCAAATATTGGGGTGCTTTACACCACTTCATCCAAGGCTTGGTGTTGTGCTCGGTGATGTAAGGCTTGTATGTAGCATAGATACCCATGGATTGATGCTCCCAGCACACAGGTTTTGCTCTGATGTTAAAGTCAGAGGAAGCATTAGCAACTTTTACACACTATGCATCTAAGCGGTAGGTGACCCCGTTCTGTAACTTTACAAAGTCTACAATTTTGTAGTTGAGTTGCCGTGCTTCCTAAATTATTCCACTTTACAATAACATCACTTGCAGTTATAGTGGAATATGTAGGATGAAAGAAAATTCACCAAGTGACAATGGTGGCATCTTATTACAGTTCCACACTCAATTTCACTGAGCTCTGTAGAATGACCCATTCTTTCACAAATATTTGTAAAGGCAGGCAGCATGGCTACGTGCTTGATTTTATACAGCTGTGGCAATGGGACTGAATAAAACACCTGAATTAAATGAGTGACCCTCTGGAGTAGATGGACACGCCAGCGAGTCCAGATCACATGACAGAACTTTTGATTTTACGTGCGGAGGGCTGCAGTCATGTGATCATATACAGTCATGTGATTTGTTCATGCTGGCACGTCTGTCGACTTCAGAGAGTTATTAATACGTGTAGCTCAATATTTTTGTTCTTATAGTAAGTTAACACTGTAGATAAGGGCCTAAATGAATGTTTATCTGTAGCTGAAAATATTCTGTAACCGGTATGCTCCTGTTTAAGTAGTTTTAGCAACACTGCATTGTCCAGCTTTTAAAAAGTTTAAAAAACTAAAAAATGGGTCTTTTCATGGGGTTTGGTCACATGAAAATAAAAGAGAATAACAGAAGCCTTATAAATAAAATATGATTTGGAGCACCTTTCATGGCGTGATGTGAATTACATCAGCATTTACATATTTGACAAGAATAGACGATGCTAGAAAAGAGTGAACATGTTTGTACCTAAGACCAATATCTGCAACTTTATTAAGCCACGATGCTGCAATCTCTATAAGAATTCAGTCATAACCATACTGTATGCATTAAATGTTTTTGCTACTTTCATTATTATCTAATTACTGGATCTAAAAGAACAATATAGCCCATGCGATAAATAAATAAATAAAATATGAATCATGGTAGGCAGAGTGTGTTCAATAGAGATGTTCGTGTTGAGTTGTACAATATCTGTCTGGTATCTCCAGGCCATTCATCATATCTGGGCAGTCACTGCAGAAACAGCCGTACTAATATACATCTCTCTCCCCTCCCTCCTTCTCCTGCTCCAGTTTTTCCTCTCTTTGCACTTTACTCCCCAATCCCTCATCCCCTCCTACTTTTCCTCCTTTCTTCCTCTCCAACCAGACCTCCTCCTTCTGAAGCTTCCATTCACCATGCTCTGTTTCCTTCACTCTGCCTCCACCTTACTTGGAAAACCCAACCCTGCTACCACCGCCACCACCCATTCTCAGGGTAGAAAACACAATAATTTATTCATTTGTTTTACCTTCCCTCCCAATTGCAGTCTGTTTATACTGGCTTTTACGGGCCTTTTTTTGTTGTTTTTTGTTTGTTTTGCCATTTCTCCCATACATATGGTAGATTTATTAATATTGTATTTAGGCTTTGACTTTGTGCAGTAGCTATTTTTATGTAGCTCTCCAGATGTGTTTCTGTGATTACTGGATGAGACTAATACTCAGATGAGACTTAATCTCCTGGTCCAAATGGTCATTGTATTATTAGCCACAAACAGCAGTTTTTGTGTCACTCTGTCATTCCTAAATATGTCAGAATTATTATGCCACATGTGCCATTGTACCCTATAATCCTCACTGCGGTCATTTTGGGGTTAGAAGATACTAAACAACTCCTTGCTTGTTTTCCCAGTGTTCGATCCAGAAAGATTTACTCTCATATTTTCCACTGTTTTATGCTTCAAGTACTTTCAGACTCACTCAGCTGACAGTTGCACCAAACTGTACACACAGATGGACATAATGCTCAGAAAAAGCATTTCAAGGTATGAGATTGGCAGCCATCTGTGGGCTCATTTAGATCATGAATTTTGTATTCAGCAGAGTACTAAGAAATGTGCTTGTTGTATACACCTCTATGTAAATATCTGGCTGTGTGTGAGAACCCCCC
>VUQH01041740.1:0-12302 GCA_015106775.1 Etroplus canarensis | reverse complement strand
ATAGTGGATATATTGGACAAGGGATGTTGAAGATGGAGCTACCAGGCAGGAGGAGAAGAGGAAGACCACAGAGAAGATTGATGTAGTGAAGGAGGACATGCAGAGGGTGGGTGTGAGGGAAGAGGATGCAAGGGATAGGGTGAGATGGAGGCAGATGATCCACTGTGGCGACCCCTACCAGGAGCAGCCGAAAGAAGAAGAAGAAGAAGAAGTTGTTAAAAGCCTAACCAGGGATGAGGTCTGCAAACTAGCTCCATTAGTTGTATTTTAATTTAATTCAGCAGTGTTTACATATATCATTCCTGGAAGATAAATAAATGCAAAAACTTAAAATGTAATCAGAGAAGCAATCACTAAAATACAAAACTGCAGGAATGGCCACCTGTACACTAATTACAGACCCATAAATATTTCCAAGGAAACCACTTCTCTTCTGATTAGTACCATACTAGTGTATGAGCTCATTTCAATCAGCAATACTAGCCATCATAAATTAAAGAGAACAATATGCAGTCTATAAGATACACTAACAGACAAAATCAATCCATTTAGTCACAATTCAACAAGCCAATTCATCTAGACCTCTTAAACCCAAAAGGGAAAAAAGCCATAAGGGAATATATAGAAAAATCACTACACACCTATGGAACTGATTACGGTCTATCATCCACAGTGAGTGCTTTGCTCATTGTCTGATCACCTTTAAAGTGAGGGAATGTGACTTAAAGAAAAAAAAATCACCTTCTTCCCCTTACAAATGAAATAAACTAAAAAATCATAACCTTGCTTAATTCATTGCACTCAGGAGAATTTCTTCCACTGTATTACTTCATTACTGTGGATAATGCTGACAGACAGTAGAAAGAGTCTTTGGATCATTTTCATTTGTTTGTCAGAGCAGCTTTATCATTAAAATGGGTGTATATCTTGATTTTATAACATCTGTTATAACATCTGTTTACCTGCTTACATTTCTATCTCCACCAAGAAGGTTGTGTCTATGTGTGATTGTTGTTTGTTACAGGTGGACTGGCATGAACATTTTACCAATGGTGAGACTTGGCTCCAACTTAGAATTGATAACTTTTTGAGTCGATCTGGATCCAGGAATTTTTGATAAGGATTTTTCAACATTGTGAGATAGGGCTGCTCCGCCTTGGCAGAGGTATGCAGTTTCAGACTGTTCCTATTTTGTATTGCAAAGTTCATTTTAAATGCTTTTTAAAAATCCAAATTGTGTTATATTGCCGTTGTTTCTGATAAAATAATAATAGCAGCTTCAAAGCAGCATATATAATTTGGTGAAATTATTTGTCAGACTGCTCACAGTACAGAAATGTTTTCTCTGCTGAAGGACGTGTTGCCACACAGGATGTCAGATATTTCAGTTCACACCTCTCCCCTCATGCTGAGAGCCACAGCTTATTTGAAAAAAGAAATCTCAAAACTGTGAGATAGTGAGCTCATGAGACATGCTCATTGTTTGACCCACAGCTCAGTTGGTCAGAGTCTGCATTTCCTTGACGTCTTGGCTAATACTCTGTCATTGTGGCTCTTAAAGCCAAACACAATGGGAGTCTTTGATGTTAATGCTCCTCCAGCAACAGCTCAAAGCAGTCATAAAACACATGATAAATCAGCCTCCACTAAACAGCTTTACTCTCTTTAAAAACACAGCAATACAAGCTGCTTTAACAAAGAGGAGCAATTCTTTTAATTCAGCAGAAGCTCTGTTTTTGAAGAGGCTGATTTTGCTGATCAGTAACTGCAGTTTGCTCCTATTTCCAGAATATTTATCCAATATTCAGAGCAAGAAAGAGCCATAAAAAACATTCAGATAAGTCACGGAAACAAAAAACAGCTGCATTTTAATAAACTTCAGCCATTCTTACAAAAAGGATTAATAATACTGAATAAATGTAAAATAAAAATGGAATACAGGGAAATATTTTGGTTACTTTTTTCCTTGACCATTATCTGCAGTAATCATTACAGTGGTATTTCAGAATTTAGTTCATACTTAAGCAAGTAAATTTAATGTCTGTGGGATTTTATCTGCAGTTGAACTCAATTATAGGACAATCTTATCAGGAGAAACAGGATTAGTTGTATTTTTTGCAACATGTTCCAGAACTAGCCTTTACAGCTGTAGAATTTACAGAAGACTGTATCAGAGTTCACACCTCTAGTAATTTATAGTACCTCCTTGTCTTTCTGATCTCATTCAAGCACAAAGATTCCTGATTTACAAGTCAGCTGCTGACCACCTGGTTGACCCCCTCTTGCCACAGATGGTCAGTTGTCTATGGAGATGGCCTAAGCCCCCTTTCCTCTCTCAAACAAAAAAGCTAAAATGAATCTGACCTAAACACCAGGAAGGCTGTGATGTGTCCCGAACACCATTCAGCAGCCACAGAAAACCCACACACTGATGTCCTGAAGGGGTTGAGGGGTCATGAAAGTGCGATGAGGCGCTGATCTGTTCCACGCCTAATGAACCTCTGCCCCACACATGACAAGACTTGAGATAATGATAACTTATGTTCCCTAAAATCTTATGACTTTATTGAATGTTAAGATGCATGCAAATTTTAATTAAAAATCTTTGTAGAAACATGTATAGTGGAGAAAGCACCCTGTAAACACAAGAGATAAATGGACTTAAGTTACCTTTTAGCAAAAAAGTGACAACGTAGGTAAGCAAGCAGATTTCAGTGGCTGGAATACTAAAGTAATCCTTTAGTCTACTAAGTTTTATAGTTTTAATTAATTATTTGGGACACTGCTAGCAAATAAATGATTACAGTCCATTTCTTTTGTGTAGAAGAGATCTTTCTTAGTTGAGGACTCACATTCACCAGCACCCAAAATGCACATGAGCTCGGATTACACACACACAGTTAGAGGGCGTCTCACTTTCCCTGCTAACAACACCATTACGCCACTGTATCTTTACATGGCAAATATCTGTTTTCTTCTATATTAATGATTAAAATTTCATATATAAAATATTTAATTATGCCAATTTAGCTGTTGCATAAGCAAATTTGTGTCTGTGCACTGTTGTTCACATAATACAGAAGCAACTAATAAAAAAAACAAGTGCATTAAAGCAATAACACACTGCGAATATCAACATTTTCACAGAATGCCTCAAAAATCTTAACAGATAAGGTACTTGGTAAGTAAACATGCAACTTCCGCCATGTGTTTGTGTTCACATGAAGGTTGCAAAAATACTGTATAATGACCCACATTGCAGTCACTACAGTGGCAAAAGGTAACCTAAGGAAAAACTCACCGAGGCCTCCTATAGTATGTTTATTATCTAAGGCGTGAAGCTGAACTGGGGTGCTCTCAGGCTGGCTCTCCTCATGGTAGAAGAGTTTGAAGCCACGCACACTGGCTGAGTTTCTGGGTGCCAACTGCCAGCGTACCATAATAGTAGTGCAATTTAAAGGCTCCAACTGCAGCTCTGGAGCCAGAGGAACTGCAGAAAGAAAAAGGGTAAGAGAAACATTTAGAGTTTGATAAGTATATTAGAAACATATTGTAAATTTATATCAATAGTTCAAAGAGAATGTGTTCTCTAAGTTGCTTTAAGTTTTTGCGATGAACAGAGGAAGTTGCTTTCCTGCACAGGTGTTTTTTGAAAATTTAAACTACCATATGATGCCTCACCACCTCTTTCACTCAGCAGAAACTACATCTGCAGACAAGAAATACATTTCATACATTTTTAATTTTGGGAATGAGGGGAATGAAGTTTGACAATAGAAGATCTCTGTCTCAGTTTAGACTGGAAACTTAGGGTAAAGGAGATGGACAAGAAAAACCAATCTTCCCCTCCCCCCTCTCAAAGCTTCAGATGTAGCTCTAAACAACCATATATTCTGCCCTGCTCTGAGGCCTGAGGTCTCCCTTTATGACCCATGACTGAAGTCCTTCCAGTGTTACTGACAGTGCAGGGCAAAGGTCAGAGAGTAACAAATGCAACGTCTTAACAAGATTATTAGAGCAAGTTCTTCTCTATCTCTTGCACTGTGCATTGCAATAATAATTCCCCTTTTTATATCAACTTCCTCTGTGTAGATAAGACACTTTATTTTGATGAGTGAATGCTACTTTATCAGAAATTATGAGAACAATTCTTTGAGATGTCATACCTCGAGCACTGGATGCCTTTGGAGTGCGGTGTGATGTCCAGGCAGACTGCTCACCCCATCCTACGCTGGTGGCAGCAACAATACGCAGTAAGTAGATGGTGTCAGGTTGCAGGTTTTCCAAGAGATGCTGGGTCTTCTCTCCAGGTAGTTCTATCTGCGAGACCTCACTATCAGCACTGGTGCGGTAGGACAAGCGGTAGTTGCAGACTCGGCCACGACTCAGCTTTTCTGGAAGAACCTGCCAAGACACCTGAATGTCTGTGGGGCTGCGGCTGGTGAGGCTGAGCTCTGGGGCACGGAGGGGAACTGTGGACCAACACAATATCAAAACAGTTCTTTATCTGGCTGCACTCTCAACAGATAAATCGGTATTTCCATCATAACTGTGTTCAAACCAGTACTGCCAAATTATCCAGGTGAATTAGGATTTAAAAAAGTTGCCCTGTTGATATGTCTGGCCATATTAGGCCTTTGTGGGCAATGCTGCAAATCAATGACTGGCAACATCTGATTTTTATGGGATCTTTATTAACAGTATGATGAATTACCAGTATTTCCCAGTATGTAAAGTGGTTCTATTACATGTTTTCTTATTTTCTGTATATATAGTAAGGTGAAAAATAAAGTTTTAAAAGGACTCTCTACAGTTATGTGAAAAACTAAGTTACACGCCGGGAATCAATAGCTTATAGAACCACCTTCAGCAACAAAAGCTTGAAGTAATCATTTTCAGTATGACTTTATCAATCTCTCACATTGTTGTGAAGGAACTTTGGCTCAGTCTTCTCTACAATAACGCTCATTGTGGTTTGAGGACATTTGTTTATGCACAGCTCGCTTAAGGTCCCACAACAATATTTCAATTGGGTTGAGGTCTGGATTTTGATTGGGCCATTGCAAAACTTTCATTATTGTCTTTTTCAGCCACTCTATTACAGATTTGTGGTTGGCCACATGGCCTCGCATTTGACTTCAGAATACTTTGGTATACAGAGGAGGTCATGTTCTACTCAATGACTGAAAGGAGCCCAGATCCTGTGGCTGCAAAAAAAAAAAAAACAACTGAAATTATTACCCCTTAACCACTGTGTCTGACAGTTAGTATGTGGTGTATGTGCAGACAGGCTGTGTTGGTTTTTCGCCAGATATTGCGCTGTGTATTACAGCTAAAAATCTCCATTTGGGTGTCATCTCTCCAAAGGAAATTGTTACAGATGTCTTATGGTTTGTTATGATGCAACTTTGCCAACCTAAGCCATGCTGCCATGTTCTTTTCAGAAAGAAGAGGCTTTTCCTGGCAACTGTTTCAAACAAGCTATATTTGTTCAGTCTTTTTCTAATTGTACTGTCATGAACTAACTGACGCCTGTAGTATCTAAGATGTAGCTCTAGTGTTTTTTGCAATTTCTCTGAGCGTTGCATGGTCAGCTTGGGTGAGTGTGTTGGGATATCCCGTCTGGAGAATATTGTGGCACTGTGTTAAAACTCACCTGAATGGTCCAGATAAGCAAACACCTGGTACCAATTAGTTGCTTTTTACCTTCTTAATTCCTATGAAAGCAGGGAGTACTAGGTACTAAGTATTAATGGCATACTTAGTTTTTCACAGTACAAGATTTTGTTATTTATTATTTTCCTCCAAGTGCAGGCCTCACCATCCTCAAGTGTGTGCTGGAACACGTTGTCCGACATGCGACTGGCTCCCATCGGCATGTAGGCTACCACATAGAAGGTGTAGTTGCGAGCTGGCTCCAGATCATCAATAATGTAACGAGTTGTATCATTTCCAATAACAACTTGATATTCCTCATTGTTTAATCCTGGACAAATGACAAGAACAAAATATTAGTTTGTAAAATTACAATTTCCTTGCAGTTTTCACAGATGAGAAAATCATGTCTCACCTTGTTTTTTCACATTTGCTTGGATTATTTAGATTTCACATTCAGTGAAATGCATAACTTAACATAAAAATGAAGCGTGAGATACTAAAATCCTTTGTTTGCAACAAAATTCTGCAAAAATATGGTTGAGATTTATTTACTTGCTATGAACTAAATAATACAAAGATTCATATTATTAGAATGTGTTATGTGTATGTTTTCATAATTCAATCTATGTGTTGTGTAATCACCTGTGTAGATGAAGTTTCTATCCACCTTCATCAAGTTAGGAAATCAGAGAAGCTAACCTTGATCTAATCACCTTGTATTACTTTACTGCAAGTCATGCGTTGTGCTTTCCCAAGACCTTTTCATTTATAATCATGCCAATAAAAATATTATACAGCCACAGTCTGCACTTCCTGTTCAGAACAATCAGCCATGTCAAAAACAGATTGGTACTCAGTCTAATTTCTGACCTGGTAAATAAGGTACTTCAGAACAAATAAAAAAGCATTCTCTGTAGTCTGAATGCCTCAGTAAGACTCCCTGAAAGCTTTAACAAAGCTTACCTTCCTGTCCAATTCAAACCCTGTCTTTGCCTCACAGACTGCACATGTTTGGCCACTCCATCACACAGGCGAATAAGTTTCTCCTTTCAGTAGATCTTCAGTTTACTGCCAAGCCTCTCTGTCAACAACCTCAGGTACATAGGACACTGCTTGACAGCTAGTCAGTTAAGTGGGATCAAGGAGTTTGTGTCACGAATTCTATATAAAGTGCAGAAAATTCCTGACAGATGTCAGTTATTCAAGAAGAAAACAGTGATTTTTTCCATTAGTTCTGCTTTTTCAGACCTCCTTATCCTCACCAAAATCCAGCAGGTGTTCCTTTTGAATTCTGTATGTCCTCAATGGAAGTCAGTGGCATTATAATGAAAGGCAGTGCTTGAATGGACAGGCATTTTCCTGAAATACTGCATTGTTTAAATGTGACTCTTGCTGTCAACAGCAAGTGTTCCCAGGAAAACTGAAAGGCTTTAAATGTTTTTCTGCTGCCACACTACAACCGTTGTACTGTTTGTGAATAGTGCATCCTGCATTTTATAAGCCAAAGGAAGGAACCCTGCATCTTGAAACTCAGCAAGGTGCTAATGACTACCCCTGTCAATTCAGAAAAAGCGGTTGTTCCAATTAATTTTGGAGTACCATCTCTGTCCAACAACACAACACTAATAACACACAGTTTGACAGAATGTTGAGTTTCTTGAGGCTGCAAATGCCATGAACATTAAATGTCTTAATGTATTTACAATTTACTTACAATTAAAATAGTTGCTGTGTCACAAAAAGACAATAAAAATGGTGTTGCCCCCTGCTCACCTTCAGCCTTCATGTAGTGGACAGAGTAAGCAATAACTTTATCCGAATTATACAGAGGCCTCTCCCAAGCCAGAAGGATGGCAGAGCTCGACACAGTATCAGCTCGGATATTCCTGGGCGCGCTCGGTCGGTCCTCTGACATCACCACAATGAGCCTCGCCATGGAGAGCACTGATCCCTGTTCATTCTCTGCCTGGCATTGATAGATGGCATCATCCTCAGGGATGATCTGGTTGATGACCAGTTTGCTGGAAGACACACAGATACAGAGTATGCACAAAAATGCTTTAATCCTATGTGTTCATTTTAGATGAAGAAGTTGCAGAAACAAATTGTGTGGAAAGCAACTAAATTCCCATTCACACAGCAATGAATTATTCACTATCCTTTTTTAAAAGAAGAAAACTCATTTTCAGATTGTTTTAACCTTTAAGTGACCATTTGTGTCTAAAGTGACAGTCACGTGGTCGTTTACATTCACCACATTATTAGGTACACTTTGCTAGTACCCCCTTTTGTCTTCTGAAGTGCCTTATTTTTTGTGGCATAGACTTAGCAAGGTGCTAGAAGCATTCCTCAGAGATTTTAATCATTCTGACATGATATCATCACACAGTTGCTGCAGATTTGCTCACTGAACATCCATGATGCAACTCTCCCATTTCACCACATCCCAAAGGTGCTCTATTGGACTGAGATCCGGTGACTGTGGAGGCATTTTGGGTACAGTGAACTTTGTTATGTTCAAGAATCTAGTCTGAGATGACTTGAGCTTTGTGACATGGTACATTTTCCTGGTAGAAGCAGCCATCAGAAGATGGGTACACAGTGGTCATAAAGGAATGGGCATGGTAGGCTACAATACTCAGGTAGACTGTGGCATATAAATGATGCTCAACTGGTACTAAGGGGCCCAAAGTGTGCCAAAAATATCCCCCACACCATTAAACCAGCAGCAGCCTGAACTGTTGATACAAGGCAGAATGGATTCATGCTTTCGTGCTCTTTACACTGAATTCTGACACTACTATCGGAGTCTCCCAGCAGAAATTAAGACTCATCCAACCAGACAATGCCTTTCCCAATCTTCTGTTGTCCAGTTTTGGTGAGCCTGTGTAAACTGTATCCTCAATTTCCTGTTATTAGCTGATAAAGGTGGCCCCTGGTGTGGTCTTCTACTGGTGTAGCCCATTTGCTTCAAGGTTCAGTGAGTTGTGCATTCAGAGATCCTCTTCCGCAAACTTTGGTTGTAATACGTGGTTATTTGAATTACTGTTGCCTTCCTATCTGAACGAAGCAGTCTGGCCATTGTCCTCAGACCTCTGGCATCAACAAGGCATTTTTAGCCAGAGAACTGCCACTCACTGGATATTTTCTCCTTTTCAGGAGAAAATATCCAGTTTAGGCATGTAGACCATTTTCAGTAAACCCTAGAGATGTTTGTGTGGGGAAATCCCAGCAGATCAGCAGTTTCTGAAATATTCAAACCTGCCCATCTGGCACCAACAAGCCATGCCACAGTGAAAGTCACTTAAATCATCTTTCTTCTCCATTCTAATGCTTGGTTTGAACTTCAGCAGGGCATCTTAACCATGTCTACATGCCTAAATAAATTGAGTTGCTGCCAGGTGAATGGCTGATTAGATATTAGATATTAACTATGACCCCTATTACATTTTATACAAGAATACAATTATATTTACTTATTTTTACTTTACTCCACCAGATATTTATGCCATACTTGGCTGATTTAGAAGGGAAATATTGCCTGAAAGGGCACTCAGTGCCAAGGATATGGTATTAATAGAAGTAACCGGGCAGAGACTATGGTATAAATATCTCTGAAAGCGGCAAGTTTATCCATTCTTTGCTTGTCTGCTCTGATTACTCAGCTGTCAAACTACATGCACTTCAGGATATCTCTGAATTCTGTGCTAGGTCAGCCATGGTTTACTGGTACACATTACAATGTAGTGATTAAAAGTAGAACACTGCCATGACATCAAAGCTTATAATGTTTAAAAAAATCATATATATTTAACCTTCTCTTATCTTTGCTAATAACACCTGGTCAAGTCCTGTAAAACAAAACTAAAAAGAGAAGTGGATTGACAAATTAATGGTGAGAAACAGTTTTAAGATTAAAAATATCACAATGGCATATACAATGGCTGGTGTCATAAATTACCTCACCTGTTCACTTGAAACTGGTTGACTTTAAACTGGTGAACAACTCTTCAAAGACTGCCTCATGACTATCTGATCACAGGAATGACTCTTCCAATAAGAGCAGTCTAAGACTGCATACCTCCACCAAGGCTAAACAGTCCTACCTTGCAATATTAAAGAATCCTTTAAAAACTGCTGAATCCAGATCTGTATCGACTTTAAATTTAATCAGTTTTACCTTGGGCCAAGACCCACTTCCAGTAAAATTTTCATGCAAAAATGTCAGTAACTTTTTGTTTAATCCTGCTAACACATACACAAACAGACCAAACCAATCAAATAAACTCCTTGGTGGAGGTAACAAACCAAGAAGAAAGATACCTGTTGTACATCTTGATCCGACCATTAGAGTGAACTTGTTCTCCGTTCTTGAGCCAAGTGATCCGAGGCGTTGGAACTCCTTCAGAATGGCACACAAAGCGAGCCGTGCCAGCTCGGGGACGCGTCACGCTTTCTGGCCACTCCACCAAAGAAGGTGGTGCTTTAGAAGAAGGATAGCAACAGTTTGGATTCTAAATGATCAATATAAAATCAAAACACAAATAGCCTGATTTGTATATACTATTTTTACCAAGCACAGTGACATTAGCGGAGGCCACGGTATAGTTTCGAGTGCCGGGAGTGGTGGCTCTGCACAAATAGACTCCTCCATGCTGGGGCTTGATGTCTGTGATAATGAGGTTGCCGTTCCCCAGCACTTTGGTGCTGTAAACATCAATAGACTTGCTGTCTGCTCGGCTCCAGGAGATGATGGGTCGGGGATTGCCTGTGGCCATGCACTCCAGGATGGCACTTTGGTGCAGTGACACTGAGATGTTCTGTGGTGCAGCGATGATACGAGGTCTCTGGGGAAGCTGGGGTCTAGGAGCTGTGAAGAAAACAGAAGACAGCTTGAGTACACGTGGTGTGCTGCAGAGTCAAGCAAAAATTAATAAATAGCTCTTTCAACAAATTAATTATGAGTTCACAACTGCTTCAAAGACAAAGAGATTTTGTAACATTCTTTCTTTCTCTGGGATTTGGGTCAACATCTAGACAGTGCAGACATTTCACTACTAAACTGTGTGCTTAAACACTGCAAAAAGCGTGCTGTTAACACACCTGGGGTCACAGTGAGGGTAGCCTCTGTGCTTCGGCGGCGACTGGCAATATTGGTGGCAATACAGCGGTAATTTCCAGCATCAGCTTGCTGCACACCCTGAATCTGAAGAACACCACTGGGCAAGACTGTGATTCTGAATGACAGAGACACACACAAGCATGACGCTGCATTTATCACATACAGAATGGAGCAATTATATATAAAATATATCTGCTAATGACCAGGAATGATTACAAAGAAGTATTTCTTCAAAAATCTGTGTAGTAAGAATGTGAATGTGACATGAAATTAAACTGAAAACAACAAAGTGCATACCTTTCAGTGGTGAGAGGTAATGTGACCCGATTGAACTCCCAAGTGATGATAGGAGGAGGGTGTGCAATGATTTTACAGGAAAACCTGGCAACTGAGCCTTCAGTTACCACTATGGACATTGGCTGAAGTGAAAATGAGGATATACCTGCACCAAAACAAACCAGAAGACAGATTAAAGACTTGTTACATGTCCAATAATAAATTAATAATTTACATGACCTGTAGTGAGAGTAGGGAGGAGGTGGAAGAGAGTCTAGAAAGGTGGAGGTATGCACTGGAGAGAAGAGGAATGAAAGTCAGTAGAAGCAAAATAGAGTACATGTGCATAAATGAGAAGGAGGCAGGTGGAACATTGAAGATGCGAGGAGTAGAGGTAGAGAAGGTGGATGAGTTTAAATACTTGGGATCAATCATCCAAAGCAATGGACAAAAGCGTAAGAAAGGGGAAGAAGAGAGTTCAGGCAGGGTGGAGTGGCTGGAGACAAGTGTCAGGGGTGCTTTGTGACAGAAGGATAGCAGCAAGAATGAAAGGGAAGGTTTACAAGACGGTAGTGAGACCTGCTATGATGTATGGTTTGGAGACAGTGGCACTGACAAAATGACAGGAGGCAGAACTGGAGGTGGCAGAATTGAAGATGTTGAGATTTTCTCTGGGAGTGACCAGGATGGACAGAATTAGAAATGAGTACATCAGAGGGACAGCTCATGTTGAGAAGTTTGGAGACAAAGTCAGAGAGGCAAGGCTGAGATGGTTTGGACATGTTCAGAGGAGGGATAGTAAATATATTGGACAAAGGATGTTGAAGATGGAGCTGTCAGGCAGGAGGAGAAGAGGAAGACCACAGAAGATTCATGGATATAGTGAAGGAGGACATGCAGAGGGTTCGTGTGAGGGAAGAGGATGCAAGGGATAGGGTGAGATGGAGGCAGATGATCCGCTGTGGCGACCCCTAATGGGAGCAGCCAGAAGAAGAAGAGGAAGAAGAAGAAGAAGAAGATGATTTAGGAATCTGCCCAGTTTAATATAAAGAATTTCAAATTGTCACAAACATCTCTAAGTTTGTGATCATCATGACTTTAGGACATGTTTTAGTATAGCACATAAACTTTGTGCCTTTTCAAATATCCATTTCAGTCAGATCCAGTCATAGTCACAATTTTATCAGATTATCATCTTGTACCTTTGGCTGCTCTGTTGTATTCTTCCCAAGGGGTTGCCACAGCG